>CALNXK010000934.1:20000-24442 GCA_942486035.1 Porites lobata | reverse complement strand
TTTTTTATGGAAAAATTTGAAAAGTTGGCTCGTCCAGGGTAGCTTGGGTAGGTGGGTGACCCTTTTTTCCGAGGACAAATTTTCTCCATTTAAAAGTTACACCATTTGGACTTCATTTGGGGCAATCACCTCGTTCTTGGGATACGTATAGTGAGCAGGACAGCCTGAACCCTTTCCACGTATGAAATTGATCAGCTGAGTGAAGAAAAGCCGTCTAATGGACATCTTTGAAGCCTTACTAGAGACCTTACGATCGACGGCAACGGCAACGAGAACGTAAAAAGCAATAATTAAGGGCCTGTTTACGTGGAGAAAGGAAGATCCTAGGTAGTACAACTTTACGTTGGGTTTACGTGCAGAAAATTGGGTCCGTGTAGTGCCCGAGTAGAGACGGGATCGAGAAGGAATTAACAAATATGCTATTTGTGATAACGCCAAAGGAAGTTCTCGGCCTTTAGTGCCGTGATGAGCCACAGATGTGCCCGCCGTCATTTTTGCATGGTCTATTTCAAATACTAGCGAAACCAGCAGTTTACATGATCTTAGGATCTTCTCATGCTAGGATCTTCCTACCTCTCAGCTAGGAAGATCCTAGTACTAGGAAGATGGTATTTCTTATTGTTTTAGGCTTAAAAACAATAAAAAATTGCAGTAGGCAAATACGACAGCTATACGCGTGTGTTGCAAATGAATCCACCCTTAGCCTGCGGCGTGAAAGTGCCTGATTCACGTATCAAGAGGACGGAAACAAGCCACGACGAAATTGTCTAGTTTCTCGTTCTGATCTTGTATATGGTTCTTAGGAATTCAACTCCAAGAGACAAAGGAAGCGAGTTGTAATAATCGCGATGAAGATTGAAAGAATGCTTATTCACTTTTTAAGTGAGAATTTCGTTACCGCCGTCATCCTCGGATCTTGAGGTCCCTAGTCGTTTCCTTAAACCCCTCATTAGGGACCTTAAGATCCGACCACGGCGACGGCAACGGGAACGTCAAAAAAGCAATAGGTTAAGATTAGCAAAATAACAACATTGCACGTGCATCACGCTTTTTTGTACATTTCTTTACCGTCACTGCACGACTACGACATGAAAATACCTAATTTCACTTCTTCTGGAGGACGTAAACAAGCTACTGCGAAATTTACTTTCTCATTCTGAACTTAGATATGGTTTTTAGGAATTTAACTCCAAGAGAGTTCGCCTACATTTGACAAAGTAAGTAAGTTGGAACTGTCGCGATGAAGACTGAATGAACGCGAGTTCACTTTTTAAGCGACGTTTTCGCTTCCGTCGCCGTCCTCGGATCTTAAGGTCCCTACTGCTGGTATAAGGATGCGACGCTTAGTCTGAAACTCGAGTAGCCCAGCAAAGCTCTCGTCATCGACACTTTGTTACAAAATAGGCGACTAATCCGTTAAAAGCGGAAATGTGAATCTTTTAGTTACCTCATTAGCGGACAACTGGAACTGAGGCTCGTCCAGGATTGCAGTCTGTGACCTCCCTGTCGGCTTAAAAATAGACAAAAAAGTGAGAGTTCATGGCGCAAAAACTCGCTTTTAAAACTTTCATCGTGATGATTAAAGAAAACATTATTTTTAAGAGGTGAGGGATACCAAAAGGTTGCGCATTCGGCCCTCGTTTGGGAATAACCAGCTGAAGTTTGGTATTCTTTTAAGTAAGACGTCTATCACATTGATTCGCTGAAGGAAGACATAACAGTGAAACCGACCCTCTAGACCTAAACCATTTTTTAAAATCTCAGTTAAGGTGACTCGACCCAGTTTTTTTGGGGGGGTACCATCCTACTTTGAAGCTCTCTGGTATCCCCACCTTTACTTTTATCGTAAGTCTAACACATAGAATGGATAACATATAGATCAATCTACAATATAACAGAAAATTTTGGGCGATCGGAGTAAATGTCACGTGGTTATAATGCCACGCCCCTTTGAGGTCTGAGTCGAAAATCTGCTGTTACCGGCATTTTTTCGTGAAAATCTCTCGGCTACACATAGTGCGCATTAGTGCCTTGCGTTGAACAGAGTTTCACCAAAATCGCAAAGACCCAATTCGACAAATTCAGCGGTTTCCAAATTTAGGTCACAATTTATGCGAAAATGATAAGCAAACTTTACACGATTATATCTAATAAACTATGAGATTCATCCCTTTATTTTGGGCATCGTTATAACAGATGGGTCCTTGCAAGTCAGCAAAACGCTTTAGGGCCTTGTAAATGTGCGCGATTTCGAGCAAAGCAAACATATAGAAATTATAGTTTTCGCTATTTGTTGACGTTTGTCAGCGTTTTCGAGTCCTTCTCACGAAAAAAGCATTTTCTTAAAAATTCGTAGTTTTTTTTCCTTCAAATTTTTTCAGGGCCACAATTGATTAACTAACTACCCGGACTCTGAATTTCATGGTCATTGAAAAACTGTGACATTATCTTCTATAAGCCCAAACTTGAGTAAACATTGAAGATTTTTAGCATTTTGGCTGAGTTTGTGCTTTGGGAGTTGTCTATTGTTTCTAGTCTGTCATTATACAGCATTCTTGTTCAGCACGCGAGCAATGACCGCGCTTGGCTGACTTCCGAATGCTCACCGAGATATGATAATTTAGTATGAGAAAATAGAAGAAATTCCCGTCACGAGTTGGTTTAATTATTGGCTTGCATTAAACCTATGAAAAAAATGATATTTTTTTAATAGTAAGTAGATTTAGTGTGTAACACTTCTTGATTTTTTTGCAAAGGCACAGGAAGCACGAGAATTGATTAAAAATTGTAAGTTAAACCTCTATGTATCACGCGATGGCCTGTCTCATTGTACCAAAATTATATATCTCGGTGAGCTTTCGGAAGTCAGCCAAGCGTGGTCATTGCACGCGTGCTGAACAAGAATGCTGTATCATGACAGACTAGAAACAATAGACAACTCCCAAAGCACAAACTCAGCCAAAACGCTAAAAATCTTCAATGTTTACTCAAGTTTGGGCTTATAGAGGATAATGTCACAGTTTTTCAATGACCATGAAATTCAGAGTCCGGGTAGTTAGTTAATCAATTGTGGCCCTGAAAAAATTTGAAGGAAAAAAAACTACGAATTTTTAAGAAAATGCTTTTTTTGTGAGAAGGACTCGAAAACGCTGACAAACGTCAACAAATAGCAAAAACTATAATTTCTATATGTTTGCTTTGCTCAAAATCGCGCGCATTTACAAGGCCCTAAAGCGTTTTGCTGACTTGCAAGGACCCATTTGTTATAACGATGACCAAAATAAAGGGATGAATCTCATAGTTTATTAGATATAATCGTGTAAAGTTTGCTTATCATTTTCGCATAAATTATGACCTAAATTTGGAAACCGCTGAATTTGTCGAATTGTGTCTTTGCGATTTTGGTGAAACTCTGTTCAACGCAAGGCACTAATGCGCACTATGTGTAGCCGAGAGATTTTCACGAAAAAAATGCCGGCAACAGCAGATTTTCGACTCCTAACTCAAAGGGGCGTGGCATTATAACCACGTGACATTTACTCCGATCGCCCAAAATTTTCTGTTATATTGTAGATTGATCTATATGTTATCCATTCTATGTGTTAGACTTACGATAAAAGTAAAGGTGGGGATACCAGAGAGCTTCAAAGTAGGATGGTACCCCCCAAAAAAACTGGGTCGAGTCACCTTAATTAACTTATTGCCGACCAATCGATGAGAAGTACATCCTTTTTTAACCTAACCACGGTGTGCACGTGGAGATTTCACGTAAGCGATAACTATACAAATAACCTGTTGATATCAGTGACGTATGTTCAAATCTATTCTTTCAATTCTAACCTGAGTTTTATTGGTATCGAAACCCTAAAATAAATTGCGAGAACCCTGTCGGCAAGTCACTGAAAAGAAAACCTCTAATACACGTTTAAATGTACAGTGGAACCTCGATATAACGAACCTCTATATAACAAAGTCCTAAGAATAAAAAACTACTTTCTTTACTCCAGTAATAGTAAAATATATGGAAAAAGAACCTCGTTATAGCGACCAATTTTTGCACTTTGAACTGAGCTTGAGAATGAGGAAAAAGTCAACAAGCCATTCCTTTTTAACGTGATCTAAAAACAACTTTCTAACAGGCGGCAGCTAGAACTGGGCCTCCCGCCTTAGCAAAAAATCGTTCTAAATCTCTGGTGCCTTAATTTGGAACTGTCAATACCACTTTCCATCAAACCAATTGATAAAATCGGTTAACTAAATTATAGAAAACAATTTTCGAGATCTTAGAGAACGAATTTAGTAACATTGATGTCTCCAATTTTGAAAACTACATTTTTCAAAGCTTTAAAACAGAACAATGCCAATTACGCGTCTGCCTTGTCGCTGATCTATAAATCACGCTCTTTTCGATGACTAATTAAAATGTTATTGAGTATGGATAC
>CALNXK010000934.1:0-15000 GCA_942486035.1 Porites lobata | reverse complement strand
TATTGATATTGCTCCATTGAGGAGTACTCTTTCAGGGATTTTACACTCGAAAAATTGAACGATGATTTTTATCGGTATCAGGGGCCCATGACTCTGTCAGTATAAATATACATAGCTTCTTTGTACCGGACCAAGATACGGCTCGGTACAGTATATGTTCAGCACAGGAAAAAGTGTAAGTTTAACAGAACCTCATACAACACACAGTTAATTCAGTTCCTGCTGAATTTGTTGTCCGTTTTATAAGATATCAATATCGCGTGACAGTAATGACATTTTCCATAGCTGCTTAGTATCTACTTTTAATATCTCGGTACAGTCTCAGAGTACAATGTTTATAGTTGTACACAGCATGCATTTTAGATAGATAGATAGATAGATAGATATATAGGCAGATAGACAGAGAGATAGACAGACAGACAGGCAGACAGTATAGTTAGATAGATAGATAGATAGATAGATAGATAGATAGATAGATAGATAGATAGATAGATAGATAGGCAGGTAGGTAGGTAGGTAGGTGGGTAGGTAAGAACCTTAGTTTACGGCACGATAAAAAGATCAGCATTGCTGGTGGGGTCCTGCATACAACAATTACAAGAAAAATAAGGAGCACTGAAAGCAAATGTACAGTTAAAAATTAAAAACTGTTAAAGTTTTTTCTTGTATTACAGTATCACCGGAATAAAGCGTTTCATTTTTCCGGAAAATTTCACTTTCTCGTCAAAACAATCACTGACTCAGACAGACTCGGATTAGTTTACTTGAATTTAGTGTTCAGTACAGCGAAAATGAAATTTATCTACAGTCTGCGGCCCACATCACCACTGATCCACGATTTATTTATTTATTTTACTTTCAATGTCTTTTTAACCGATCCTCTATCCCTGATTTCTCGATCCTCGATCCTCGATCCTGATTTTCCACTAAACCTTGAAGTTTTGCTCATTAAAATTATTCTTTTATTTTTCGACCGCTGAAGTGATCAGTTGTTCCAAAATAACCAACACTTTCAAGCCATAGAATTCTTGGACCAACCCGTTCCGGAAAAGCTCGATATGGGATTTCTATTCTATGGACATAAAGAGCTGCAAGTAGAGTGTGCGGTTAGTCAAGATCAAAACCCGTATAAACACATCCGTGAGACGTTAGGGTGGATTTCCACTGATGCGTTTTTGGCTCCGCACGTTAACACACGTAAATTTTAATCACGTAAATCAAATAGAGGTTAGGCATAAAGTATTGAGATTAAAAGTCAAATTAAGCGAGTTTCTACTTTTACGCTTACATAATTGTACGTGCAGCCTTTCATACATTGCCTTTATTTTATTTGCGAACGCAAATTTTACGCACGTGCGCATGTAAAAATTACGTGACAGAGGACACTTGATATCTCAAGTATTTATGAAGTGCAACACGACTTCACATCTTAACAACTGCGAAAATCTATCAATTAAATACATAAAACAAAGTGAATTTATTAAACCGTACATTTCCTGTAATTGCGACAATATTCTGAGAAACGTACCGCCTTAAAAAGCCACAAAATACTGAGGATTTCCCCGCTGTAATATTTTCTCATCCTGCTTGGGGATATTTCGTTTTTAAAGTGCCTGCATGTCGTGCATAATTACACGAAAATCAAGGGCCTCCATTCGAGGAAAATTTCATCATTGCCAAACTTACATGCGTTATTTCAAGTCATTGCCGAAAATAAACCGCATTCTCATCACGAGACTCATTTCCATACAATTAAAGTCGTCACGATTCTTATCCCCTGTTTCCACGGTCTTCGCTAGCAACGCGGGGCCTACAAACTAGGTCCCACCGAAAAAAAAAAAAACGACTGCATTTTAAGAGTCCCGCTCTGCTCAAGCAAGCTCGACTAACTAGTTTATTTATTTTCGAAGTTCTCCAGTATGGGAAATGTGTGTTTATTTTTCATACTGACGTCTTCATTGATGTTTCCTTGATGTCGTAGATTGCCTTTGATAGTGGAAGATTGCTTGAAATTACAGCATGGAGGGGCATTACTGCTGACTACACAAATTTGGTAGAAATTGAAAGGTCAATATCACCCATGCCACATCGATTTAGACTAAGCCATTTTAACTAAACATAGTTTGTTTATAGATAAGTTAGATTGTTGAGTAAAATAATTGGGCAAACCTAATGGAGCAGAACTGTAATTACATGAATGCCCAACGGTTCAGCCACTTGACCGCTAAAACTTCCAAACAAAATTCGGTGAATATTTGAAAAGAAAATTCTTAAAATAGATTGTGCCTCTTAAAACTTATCTATTGTTTAAAACCCTCACTTGTAATGTAAAAGTTCTGATCTTGCGAAGATTTGTATTATGCGCTAAAATGAAAATTATAAATTTGTTACACACAGTACTGGCTCAAGTTCGGTCTTCGATTTGCCAGACCAATCGGGAGCCGCTCGTTTGCACAGTTACAATTTTCTCTGTAGTATTTCTCTGTATACAGCTACAAATAACATATTTTCTTAGGCAAAGGTAGCGCAGACTTTGTCCATTTTTACCAAAAGGCTAGAAAAACAAACCGTGCACTGCGGCTTTATGCAAATTATAAGGTATTCGATATTACATGTGCAAACAGGAACCTACCTTTGCTTCCATGTGCATTTGGCAGATCTTTCCAGCGTAAGATATAAAACTAGAACATGAAATGAAATAAAGAACTCATCAAGTCAAATTACTTGATCGTACCGTCATTACTGAATAAAAGTCCGAAAAATATGACGTGGAATGATCGGTGGGAGACGAAGCTATTTTTAGAAGGACACAGAACTGCACGCTGGAACGGAAGTGAAATGAACAACCTCAATCAAGTTCAGTCTTCTTGACGCTATTAAACGTTTCACCCGACTTAAAACAGAAAGTTGTTTTTTTATTTTCTTTCTCATTCTTGCATGTATTCTGCAGTTCGCCTAGTATTTTCTCGTAACTTTTAACTTTCTAGCAAACTGACCATCTCAAGGCAAGGTTCATCACTGTAACTTACCACATAAAAGCCTTTTCGTTGTTTTCCATCGGCTGACTCTGTATACTGAGGTCCCATAAACAACGCCACGTTTAGAAAGAGCCCGCCCTTTTCATCCAAGAAAACCCAAGTGGCAATTGCCCCAACGGAGAAAGGCCGTAAAAGAAGGACTGCGTCAAATAGTTCATAAAATCGCACACTTCTCATGAGACCTTTACTCCAGTCTTTCTTCAACAAACTAATTTTTTAACGATAAATGACGTCCGAATGCGCGATTATAAGCTTAGTAGGTTACGAAAAGAACATTTCAGAGAACCAATGCACATGAAAGCATCTAAGACGAGGACTAGAGGAAAATATTTCATTTTTTCCTTTTTTTACAAAGAAAAGAGAAGTTTACCGTAAATGATCGATTAAGCGCCGCTTCTCGAATAAACGCTGCTCTCAAATAAGCGCCGCAGCGCAAATTTGATTTACAAATAAACGCCCTACCTTTGTTACGGCGCTTGATATAAAAAGATATCAAAACCATATCGCTTGACAAACAAGACCCACACCCACTTGTGAGTTCTAAAGTTTTAATGTACGGAAACTTTCGAAACCAGGTTCATATAACAGTTCGAGGTGTGCATATCTATCCTTTTTCTTGCCCAACTCTGAGTTCTCTCTTCATTCCCCTTTCTGTTTTACCTCTAGTTGAAATAAGCGCCGCACCTTTAACATGGAAAATGAAATAAGCGCCGCGGCGCTTAATCGATCATTTACGGTAATTTCCGATATCCTACAGGCAAAAACACTCAAACCGGATTAGACTATAACAAATTCAAGAAGAAACAAATTTGTGTTTTTCACAACTCGAAAAAATAACTAAAAATGTGTATTCCTATCATACCATATTTTTCTTTTCAATTTCAAATTTTTACGATGGAGCATTAGCCCCCGTACTCACTAGACACTGCTACACGATTTTCGTGTTAAAATCAGTGAAACACGCTATTTGCATGGCGTACAGTTTAAAAAACATTTGAAAACAATTTGGATTCCTACTCTTACACCTTTATTACAAATTAAAGTTGCGTAGTTTTAGTTTGAACAGCCGAACTACATTGTTTACAGGGAGTGGGGAAGGCAAAGCTCCACTTTTCCCTTCTAAGGTAGAAAGTGTCAGCAAAACGTGAGAGCCGTCCTCGAGGGCAAAGTGTCTAACTTAATTTCTCACCGACTGCAACTGCCATTTCATCCACGCATTACCTCACCTAGTTAACAGAATTAGCAAACGTAATGGGGAAACGTTACAGGAGAACTGAGTAAGAAGTGAGGGTAAGTTTTGAAAATTGTGCGCACACCTGGAACATCCTGGCTACGCTTCTGATAGAGACTTTTGCTGGAGAGGAATTGAAACGTGCTCGCTAATTTATTATACAGATCACTCAGATTTAGTGACAGAAACTCTATTATCGATTGTAATTTTGGCAACACCTGGCGAGTATTCCGTGCAAAGCTTATTGACAAAGTCGCTAGAACACTCTTCCATTCATTACTTTTGTTTCTGCTCCGTGAAATTTGCCCAATTTCTTTTATTAACGAACTCGATTTAACTGCAAACAATGAGTATTCAGGCAGAGTGGCAAGCTTCAATTCGATGTGGCAAGAGAGATATACGCCTTTGAATTTCTGTTAATTTTGCGGGTGTAAAAACTTCAAAAAGTATACCAACCAAACGTTTAATCTTTTTTTTTTTTTTTTTTTTTTTTTTTTTTTTAATTTTTATTGTTTTAACAAACATAATGCTGACTTACTTACATAGTACTTACTTACATAAAGCTTTAATACCTACTTACATATAACTTGATAAGTTAAATACTACTTACTTAGATAATATAAACTTACAAGATAATGCTTACAAAACAGGAGCCGATGAGTTGGAGTCTGTTACAAAATAATGAAAAAAGCATTCTATTACACTAATAACTAACTTACTATCTATTAACGAAGAGTGAATACGCTAAAACGACTAAAAAAAAAATAGATAAATAAATAAATAACAAACAAGCAAACAAACAAAACAAAAAAAAAGCAAAAAACAAGGGAAATTAGCCAGAATCAAGAAAATTATTTTTACAGCTTGACTTGCACCTTAGCTTTGCTGGTTTCAATTTGTATTTTATTTTTAAGGATAGACAAAAAAAGCGTCGAAAAAATAATCTTCCTCATTTTTTAGACGCGGTGTAAATATAGTATTTTGCAATTAGCAAGCAGAGGTTTAAACCAAGACACTGAGGCACGGTGTCTGTAATGCCATAAAGTGTTTGTGCTTCAGAAAGCGAGATCTCAATGTTGTTTTTTTCGCGCCACCAAACTGAAAAAATGTGTCCAAAACAGCTGAGCATTGGGGCAAGTCACAAATAGGTGTGTGATTGTTTGCTTTTCAGCGCATAAATGACAGCGGTCATGTTCCTTAATTCCGAATTTATATAATGTAGCGTTGGTGGGTAAGATGTGGTGTAAGATCTTGAATTGAAACATTGAGAGTTGTATGTCTTTCGTAGCACTGAAAGGCATCTTGTAAATTTGCGAAATTTGCTGTTCGTTTAAACTAGCTTTTCTGAGTCTTTTTTGGCGGTGGCAGGAACAAATTTCCTTTCAACAAAAAGTTGGTAGTGTTTAGAAGAAAGCTTCTCAACGGGAATTCTATCCATACTTATGGATTTATTCGAAGGCGGTTGTAGTTTACCTTTCATTATTTTGATCCAATTAGGAGGAATTGCTTTGCATAAACCGTAGTAGGTAAGAAAATTAGTTTTAAGACCAAAATAAGAGCAGAAGTCTTGGTGAGATAGAAAGGTATTGCCGTTGAAGAGATCTCCAATTTTTTCAACACCCGCTACATGCCATGCTTTATAGTATACTGAATAATTGTTGATCCTAATAAAGCGGTTGTTCCATAAGATTTCATTCAGTATTTCTTCTTTTGAGGAGGGAGTGAACGAATTTATGGATTGCCAGGCCAACAAGGCTTTCTCGTAAAAGATCAATGGAATGTGTATGTTAAGATGTTTAAGTTCAAAGTTACATTTAAGGAGAAAGAGACCACCAACTCGCTCTAGCAGGGAAACAGGAATGTAAGTCCAACTCGCGGTGGGATGACAGCTGTCTAGTCTTCTGATCCAAGTTGCTTTGAGAGCATTGTTAATTATGTCAAAATCAGGCAATGAGAGACCACCTTTTTCTTTTGGGCCAATCAGGGTAGTTTGTTTTATTTTTGGTTTTTTCTTTTGCCAGACGAATTGGGCAATAGCTTTATTAACTTTTTGAATAAATGTGGGGGTGACAGTGAGGACAGCAGTGTTATAAATAAGTTTGGAGAGGGCTAATGCTTTTAAAATGACAATTCGACCATGTAAAGTTAAGTTCCTAGGGTACCACAAGTTTAGCAAGGAAGCCATCGAGGACAGTTTCTGTTCAAAGTTCCTTTTGAAAGCAGCTTCGTCATCATAAGAGAAGTGAATACCAAGTGCAAATACAGGATCTTTTGGCCATGCAATATCAAGAGGTTCTTCCGGGTTGTTTTTGTTCGCGCCTAGCCACAAGCCCTCTGTCTTGCTTCTGTTTACTTGCAGTTGGAAGAGGTTTTGGGCAGATGTTATATCAGAGACAAAAACAGTGGTATCATCTGCGTATTGTGAAATTTTGAATTCCTTTCCATATATGTTGATTCCTTGAATATTTGCATTAGACCTTATTGCATTAGCAAGAATTTCAGCGCACAGCACAAATAGGGAGCCGGAAAGAGGGCACCCTTGGCGAACACCTCTTTGTAGTTTAAAGAAGACAGAGGCGTAACCATTATTTACTACACAGCTAGAACAGTCAGTGTAAAAGGTTCGGATCCACTGTAGTAACTGAGGGCCGAAATTTAATGCCTCCAAGGTCTTAAAAAGGAAGTTCCAGTCGACGGTGTCAAAAGCTTTTTTAAAGTCCACAAAAATCGCCATGCCGGGAATGTTTTCTAGCTCAGTTATCTTCATGATATCATTAATGAGTCTAATGTTCTGTCCTATATAGCGGCCCTTGACATAGCCAGTTTGATCGTCGTTTATTAATTTGGGGAGGACTTTAGCGATTCTATGGGCTATAGATTTGGTTGCTATTTTATAGTCGACGTTAAGTAACGTTAGCGGTCTCCAATGTTCCAAATACAACCTGTTCTTGCGTTTTTTCGGTATGACCTTTATTATGCCTTGTCTTTGTGTTATGTTGAGTTGTTCTGCTTTATGAGCATAGTTAAAGCTTTGGACCATCTCATCACCAAGTAGATGCCAGAAGTGCAAATAGAACTCAACTGAGAGACCGTCGCTGCCCGGACATTTGTTTTTAGCACACTGTTTAAGAACGGTGAAACACTCGGTTTTCGACAAAGGCTGTTCAAGTTCATTGAGCTCGTTTTCGTCGAGTTTGACGAGGTTAGGGTCTCCCAGGAAAACTTCGCGTGCAATAATATCACAGGGAGCGCTTGTATATAAATTTTCATAAAATGCTCTCTGCATTTCCAAAATCTCTTTTTCGCAAGAAGTTTCCGAGCCAGTACTTGTTTTAAGCCTAGTTATATGAGTTTTTGCAAACCTCCTTTTCTCAAGATTTAAGAAGTATTTAGTATTCTTTTCTCCTTTTTCGTGCCAGCGTATCCTACTTCTAATCATTGCACCCTCGGTTTTATATTCAGCAATCTGATTGAGTTGAGCTCTTAATTGGTAGAGTTTAGTGATATTTTCTTTCGATCTGTTGGATTGCAACAAGGCCATTAGGTGATCAATTTCTTTCTGAAGGTCTCGTTCCTTATTTCTTTTTATTCTGTTTTTCCTTTTTGAGTATTGTACACAGAAACCTCTAATCTCCATCTTGAGCATGTCCCAGTACAGGCCATCATTAGTAAGGTAACAGTGTTTGCTTTAGTATTCGGGTATTTTGTTTACGAGCTCGTCAATGAAATTTGCATCTTTCAGCAAAGCGTTATTAATTTTCCAAAACCCAGGTCCATGTTTAGCGTATTCTTTCGATTGAAGAGTGAAAGTGATAGCGCTATGATCAGATATTGTGGGGTTGGTGATGTTAGTATCAATGACAGACATCAACAATTCTTTCGACACAAGCCAATAATCTAAGCGGCATTGCACTTTCAAGGAATTGTTACGCCATGTAAATTGTGTTTTGTTGGTATGTTGATTTCTCCAAATGTCATGAAGTTTAAAACGCCGCGTTAAGCCTTCAATCTCGTCAATGACTTTTTGTTTTTTCTGAACAGTAGCACCACCCATTTTATCTGTAGGTGTTAATGGGCAATTCATGTCACCTCCCAAGATGATTTGTGCATCTGCAAATGGTAGGAGAATGTTATCAAGATTGCGAAAGAAAGCTATCTGGGCGGTAGAGTCATTTGGCGCGTAAATGTTGCTAAACAAGAAAGAAGATTCTAGCACGTTGGCTTTTAATAGCAAGTATCGTCCATTCTTATCAGCGACGATGCTTTCTGTTTCGAAATCCAGACTCGGTTTAAATAATATCATCACACCTTTTGAATGTGTTGTTCCATGACTGTAATAAATTTTCCCTCCCCATTCTGCTTTCCATATTTCTTCGACACTTTTGGAAGAGTAAGTTTCTTGTAAATAAACAACGTCGAATTTTTGATTGTGGAGCCATCTAAACACCCGCCGTCTCTTTCTAGCTTGATTTAAACCTCTTACGTTTAAAGAACAAAAGGAGAGTCTAAACGGAGCAGCTGTGAATTAGCAGCATAGAATATTCTATCGGTTTCGTTGAGGAAGATATTGAAAAACTTTTCGAATGTGAGCAATTTTGAATTGAAAGTGTACTTAATGTAAATTAAATAATAAACATTAGTAATCAGCCTTAACGTAAGCTGAAGGAGTACAAGACTAAGCTGTAGGGAGATAAATCTAAGTATATCAAAATAGATTCTAAACATGTAATTAGAAACGGCTATACACAAACGCTAAGACACAAAACGCACAGTTACTAGAGCACAAATTGCTCAAAGTAGGGAAACCTCTTCTTACACCTAAACAGGTTCCCTATGAACAGTTTAATGCTAAATAAGTAAGCGCTATGAGCGAAGCAACTCTTGGGAGCGCAAAAGGAATCAATTATTTACAACAACTGACTAATCATGTACCATAACTTTACCGTACAGAGGAAGATCTTTAGTTTCCTTTCCACGATAAACCTGCCCATCAATAATAAGTTTGTCGACATTAAAGAAAGCTTTTTTCTTCTGGGCTTTAGCAGCTTTCAAGACTGGGTAAAGTTTCTTGTGCATATCGGCAATTTCTTTTGGGAAGTCACTGGCAACACTGATCTTTGAGCCTTTTGGTAAGGTTCTAGCGTATGAAAAAATTTGCTCCTTGTCTTGATAAAAGCTGGCTTTGGCGATTATTGGGCGCGGACTCTTAGATTTGTTGGTTTGATTAACAGCTCGGGTGTTAGAAATTCGATGAACTCTTTCGAAGCTCATATTGTTTACGTCTTCTTCAGGTATTTGAAGCTGTTGTAACAGGACGTTTCTCAACACTTGCTCGGTTTCTGCTGGAGTTTCATGAGGAGAATCTCTGACACCGTAAACTCTGAAGTTGCTTCTTCTTGACTGAGCTTCAAGACGTATGTTGCGACATACTAATTTGTCGACTTCAGCCTTCAACTGATCATTTTCTTTGCGAAGCGAAGTAGTCGCCTTTTCAGTCGCCGCGGCAGCATTTTTAATTTCTTGAATTTCCTTAGTTGCAGAATTCAAACTTTCCATTAGTTGCTTGTTTTCCTCTGTGAGTTTAGCAATTACTGATTTTAGGTCATCAACAGCTGGTTTGAGAAGAAGTAAGCTTTCTAACTTATTCCTGATATCGTCAAGGGCTTTCAGCGTGGCGTCACCCTCGTGGTCGGGAAGCTCCTCGAGGTCGTCGTCAGTTTGTGAACCTTTTTCCCGTATTCTTTTTGCTCTTCTTCTAGAGGAAACGTCATTCTTCCCAAGCGAGTCAGTTTTGGCTGCCATTCGGTAAAAAATTAAGTGCGCTCCATGGTTATAAGCGGAGTTTACATCGAAAACGACGGAGCGATAAAAGAAACGACCATCTTTGACAGCGCATAATTAGCACTACCAAACGTTTAATCGATCGTTGCGAAAACGTTATCAATTTTGAAGTCGTTTCTAAAAATTCAATGAAGAGGGATAGTTCTCTCATTGTGTATCGGCAAAAGAAGATTAGCTTTGAAGACAGGGTTGTAGTCGAAGGCTCAAAAACAGCTTCTATTAACCAATATGGCGCCGGTTCGAGGCACCCAAAAACCGGCCATGTCGATAACTTCCGAAATGGGAGGAATTAGAACCTAAAGTTACCTATTCCTTATTTAAGACCCCAAATCAAGTCTACATGCCAATTTTAGCCAATTCAGTGAGATAGTTGGCAGCGACTTTTTAATATAGTTCGAATCTTACGGACAACAACTGCTCTTTATATCGTTCACATTATGCAGATCATTGCATGTCACAAAACGAATCAAGCTGACTACAGTGGACCCTCGATTTAACGAACCTCTATGATACTCCTCGGTATAACCGACGAACGATTTTCTTCAACCCGGCCAAAATTACAGTAAAATGAACCTCGATTTAACGAAATCCTCTTTATAACGAACACAATAGACCTTTTCACGTCTTTTATTCAACTTTTGACATGGACAAGTCATAGGGAAAATACGTCGACCCCACTGGAAAGAAGGCCCCAAGATTAGATAAAAGTGCCTAGTTTGAAAGTGATTTGTTGAAAACTAACGAGGATATAGCTAATCTCAAAGTCAAGACTTTTACAGACGTTTGTATGGTGGGGGCACAAACTTGACCCCCACCCCCACCATACAAACGACAAACGTCTATAAATTTTCGGAACTTTGCGGCGCTATATCTTCGTTCGCTCGAGACGAATCACTTTCAAATTGGGCAATTTTACTAAAATTAAGGCGCTCTTTCCAGTGGTGTCCTAACCAACCGTGAAAAGGTCTGTCCACAAGCGCAAACGTAAATTTACATCGACATAACGAATATATGTCAGCATGTGATAAAAGATTAATGGCAAACACACCAACAAGGAAAAAAATTATGTGTACATTAGTTTAATTTTAAGCAGTTTTGTTTGCCTGTTCTTGAGTTTCTAGTACCGTAGCTAATGTATAGCTAGGTACTGAAATGTTACTACAGTAATTTTTCAGATCCGAAATGCTGGGTCTTGTAATTTAATTATTAACTATACCTCGATATAGCGAACATTTTGGTAGTTTTCCCGAAATTTCCTTAAATGGAGGTGTTCGATATAACGAACTGTCGATTTAACGATCAAATTTCACCAGTACCTTTGCATCGTTAACGAGATTCCACTGTATCATGTTAAGTGTTTTGGAGTTTTCAAAACACATTTTTAGAAGACTCTTACATCCTGATACAATGATGAATTTTGGGTCTGCTCTGACTTATTTGCAAAGATAAGATTTACTGGCATGCCTACAGTAAACAAATGACACGCACATGCAAGGCGTGACGAACGGATAGTTCGTGTTCAAACGCCGCCAACAAGGTAGCCAAACTTCATAATTATTTCCTTAAGAACTCTACACATATTGATATCACAAATTGTCATTTCAACTGACTAAGTAATGGATTTTTCATTCAACAACGCCGGAGAGAGAAAATTATATAGGGATTTCCAAACGATGACTGGCTTAACTCAGTTAACTCTAGGCTCTTTATGACCCGTCAGCTAACCGGTAGAGGTGTCGATGCTTAATTCAAGAATTCGCCGAACTGTTGATATAAACCTTTTAGGCCCGCTTCAAAAGTCGAATTTCACATGTGTCGAACTTAACACGAGAGTGAAATGTATGCAGTGCGACGTTTGAAGCAATTAAATTGGACTGTTTAAATTTAATGCGACGTTTCCCGTATCTGCGACTGAAACAGTCGAAGATTCGACTTAGTTCGACTTTTGATTCAAACACCGAACTTAATGCATGACTGAATTTTAGTAAATTATTATTATATTACTATTCTGGGAATATTGACAGCGAACAGAGTTAAATTCGACAGAGTTCAGAGAGTTAAATTCGACGTTTGAATCAAATGCCGCATTTAACTATTTTAGTCGACTAAAATAGAATTAAATTCACATGTGAAATTCGACGTTTGAACTGGGCCTTATAGTTAATGACAATTTTAGAAAACACCTTGGTTATTAAACCTTTTCCTTGAAATTTATTGCTAGTGAACAAAGCGGCGTTACAGACGACCTAAAAACCCTAGCAAAATAAATTAAAATAGCATAAACTGAATTGGTAATTAATAAACGATGGGAACCATGTTAAAGTAACGTAGAAGTTAAACCATAGAGAGAAACATCTTACCATATGTAATATGCCTGATTACATACACATCCGAAAGGCGGAAGTGCGAGCGGAAACGAAAGCAAGTCCAGCCTCGTACCCAGGCCAGGTCGCGCTATCAGAGGAGACTTGGAACCGAGGCGATAGTGAATTTTTTCCCATGCAAGCTTGACAGGTGACGTCATCCGAAATCGCCGGGACGACTGGGAACGAGGGCTGTTGGGCCCCAGACTCCTCTTCTTGCGTTGCGCAGGGGAGGGCCAGCTTTTGCAAAAATAGAACAATTGAAAAAAAAAAAGAAAGAAAACAGAAAAACGCATGAGAAAAACAAAACAGGAAAAGAAAAAATTCCTAATTTGTTTTACTACAGTTTTCTACTACCAACCAAAGAGAAGAGCAATAAGAACGAGAACTTATTCTTATCTGTCCCTATGAACTCCAAACGGCTCCATATCCATGGATATAGTCAAGCGCCATAATGCGACCATTATGGTTCTTGATATAATTATTGAAAATGCACCGCTTTCTTCGCTGTGCGTTACTTTTGCAACTGATTAAAAGGGAATTGCTGGGCTAAATAGTAAATTTACATTCCTTGAATCGCTAACGACTGATAACTTTGCTTTCATATGTGGCGTTTAATCGATTAAATACAGTATTCAGCCATTAAATTAAACCAGCTGAGAAATTATTCAAGATAAAATAACGATAGTTGTCGATAAACTCATACCCCTCACTGAATTTAAAAAATGTGATTTTGCTAGTGGAAAAGAATCAATGCTGCACTGTACTTTCAGTGTTTACTTCGATTTGAATATTGCACTCAGAGTGAAAAAAAAACATTCAAGGACTTTCCTCTGTGATAGTTCCCGGACAAATAAGACAAAATTGCCCGGAGACTCCTCCCATATGTGAAAAGACGATGATGTTTGTCCGAAAATTAAATCAATTTTGAATTCTCCTTAGCCCTGCGGAAAAGACGCCATTTTAGGCGTTTTCAAGGCCCGAAGCGCGAAGCAGACGGGAGCGCGGACACGCGCGACGGGGGAAGAGTCCTCGCCAGAATTCGCTCGCCTGAAAAAAGCGAAAAAAAAAAACTTTTCTGCGGGAAGACCAAACTCGATATGGGAGGAAGAAGAGGAACAGGAGATCGTGGGAATAACTTTCAATTCGCGCTTTTCTACCTCGTTTTCCATTGTTTGTCCCCTTCCATGCAGACTAAAAACACAGAATAATGATTGAAATTTAAATTGTCTAGTTATACGGCCATTTACGCACAACTCTTAAGTGATATACGTATGGGGAATAACTCAGTGATTTTTCCGGCCAGGACACCATCGATAAGATCACAATCTGCAGTTTCAATCCCTAATAGGAGTAATATGGATTATGCGTCTGCTCCTGAGACGAGACGACAAACATTCCGTCACTTTTTATAAGAATATCGAAGCTGAAATTTGCAAAACTTTTAGAATAATTTAAGAATAACCCCGAGGCTACAGTTAAGCATGTTTTCAAATTCTTCCTTTTCTAATGGCAAAATAGCCAACAAAGCGAAAAACCTAAACTAACTATAGTTGATACCCAAATACATTCTAAACGGAAATGTCATAAGTATAATGTAAGAATAATGCAAGAATATTTTCAGCCTAAGATCATGAAAAATAAGAAAAATTCAGCCTGGACGGAGTAACGGAGTTCCCTCCGTTAAAAAGGCCACACGGAGGATAGAAACAATCAGTGAACTGCGAGTATAGTCTCTTAATTTTCTTTCGAATTACAGTCTTGAATCACAGTAGACCGAGAGTATACGCGTGAGGGGAGATCCAGCGAGGCAAGGAGGACAATTGGGCGGAAATGAGCAAAGGTACTGCAAGGATGGTAACATAATAAATCTTGAAAAATCCTTAAGGAGGTTCGTCGAAAAAGCGAGGAAAAGGCCAGTGCGAAAAGAGCGTCGCATGTTATGGACCGGCAAACAATTTAAAATTCGACCACTTCTATCGTCATATGGAAATTTCGATAATACACGCAAGAGCTAGGCCGTAAACCGTTTATAAGCTTCATGAAGACTCCTATTTCCATTGGGAACTGAGTGCAGTCTGTTCGTCACGCGGTACGAAAGTTTGAGCCACAGTGAAAATTGGACTCCTTTGGGACTGGGATGTTTTTTTTTTTGGGGGGGGAAAGGGTGAGGGACTGAGATGTTTGTTGACATACTGACAAGCAGCCATTCCAATCGGGAATCTCCTTTTTCACTGAAATTCGGTAATTCACAATACAGTAAGACCGCCGCGGTCGTCCTTGTTCCTCCGCCCCGATCTCTCCTCCTTTTCCATTAATTTGCATAATTTTACTTTCTCTCGCCGCGCGCGTGGCTCTGAGGAAATAGGACGACGTACGCGGTCTAAACAATAGGCGGCATTTTGTGACGCATGTGACTTAGTGTTGCAGGAACCATCGTCGATTAAGCTTGTTTTATTTGGTGATTGCACCACTGTCCCATTAAACGCGGCCAGGAGTTAACAAATCCAACCTAAAGGACAATGAT
>CALNXK010000933.1:0-24635 GCA_942486035.1 Porites lobata | reverse complement strand
TCAGGAAAATCGACGTTTTCCAAAGGAGTTAGGTCCATGGTTTTTTTGAAAAATCGAATGTTTTTCACCATTTTTTTGGGCAAATTAAGCCAGAAGAGGATTCTTTTTGATATTCTTGATGGAAGAGAATGTTTTTAGACCAAAAAGTGAAATTTTTAAAAAGTCAGAAAAATCGAAGTTTCAAAGGGTTGGCCCATGTTTTTTTCAAAAAATTTGAATATTTTCTCATGGCCATTTTTTTGACAAAATTAAGAAAAGTTTGGTTTTTTATGTTCTGGGTAAAAGAATGCTGTTTTCATAACACCAGAAAGAGAAGTTTTAAAAAAAAAAGAAAAATCGAAATTTGTGAAAGGGTTAGGTCCATGGTTTTTGTGAAAAAATCGAATGTTTTTTTTTCGGCTTTTTTTTTAAATTAAGCCAGAAGAGATTGTTTTTGACATTTCTGGATAGAAAAGAATGTTTTCAGACCAGAAAAGTGAAGTTTTTGAAAAAAATTCAAAAAAATCCAAAATTTCCAAAGCGGTTAGTCCATGTTTTTTTTTTCAAAAATTGGAATATTTTTCATGGGTATTGTTTGACAAATTAACCCTAAAAAACTTTGTTTTTTTCATGTTCTGATAGAAAGGAGTGTTTTTCTCAGAAAAGTTAAATTTAAAAGGAGTCTTTTAAATGGAAATGTCCAGAGGGTTAGTCCATTGTTTTTGGTCAAAATTGGAAATTTTGTCTTGTTTTTTTTTTAGCAAAATAGGTGAAAACTCAGTGTTTTGTAACCTTGTATATGAAAAAAGAAGCCATTTTAGACTATAAAAACACTCATTTCAAAAAGTCGAAATTTTTGCATTTTTCCGAGCGGGTTAGTCTATGGTTTTTGGTCAAAAATTGGAAATTTTCTGCTTTTTTGTTTTTCTGCACAATAGGCCAATAGAACTTTATTCAATATTTTTCTAGCCCTTTTTTGACCAAGAACAAATAAAGAAAACTACGGCATTTTTGGACAAAACCATGTGTTCGCCCCTTTGCAAAAAATGTGATTTTTGGGACTTTAGAGGAATGAAATTTTTATCGCCAAAAAAGGTTCCTTTCTATCTTGAATGTTATTAAACATTACTTCTAGTCTTATTCTGACCGAAAGCAAAGAGAGAAAAAAATTCCATTTTTTACCTTTTTGGGACTTTGAAAGATGAAATTAGTTTTCGCCAAAAAAGGTTTTCTTTCCTATTTAGAACGTTATTAATCATTATTTCTTTTCTTTTGCGACTTTGAAAGATGGAATTTTTTTTCGCAAAAAAAAAGGTTACTGTTCTATCTAGAACATTATTTCTTGTTTTATTTTGACCGAGAACAAATAGAGAACAAAATTGCATTTTTTGACCAAAGCAAGGGTAAACGGCTTTTGAAAATGTTAATTTTTGGACTAAAATATTCATTTTTTATCGCAAAAGGGTTACTTTTTTATTCAAAATATCATCAAAAACGCTTTTTTGCAACCACGACCATCATCAAACACTATTTCTTGTGGTAGTTTCAGGAGGAACAAATAAAGAAAAATTCAAATTCTCTTACAAGAACTATGGTTTTACGCCTTTGCAAAAATGGGATTTTTCAGACATAAAACAGTTGTCTTGTTTGCAGTCTAAAAAGCCATTTTTTATCTACAGCATCATCAAGCACTATTCGTCGTCGTATTTTCACCAAAAACAAATAAAGAAAAATTTGAATTTTTGGTTCAAAATCATGGGTTAATCCCTTCAGAAAAAGATAACTTTTTATACTTTGAAAAATTGTTGTTTTCGTAGTCTTAAATTGTTGTATATATTTAGAACATCATTAAACACCACTCCTCGTCGTATTTTAGGCCTTCTCCAATGCGGATCACGTTTTGCGCGACACATTGCCAGTGTTTAAAGAAACTTTCTAGGTCGTCCCTCCATCTCATCATTGGTTTAATTCCTCGGTTCCGTGTGTGTCCGCGGGGGCGTCCCAAACGTAATGCAGGTTGTCCAACGGTTGTCTGTTATTCTCGCCAAATAACCAGCACAATACCATTTGAGATTGATTATCATTTCCATGATATCTCCTACTTTGTCTCTTTTTGCTCGGATCTATTGGGCTGTTTTATCATCTCGCCATGTGATGTTTAGCATGATTCTCTCACGCACTCTCTGCAAAGTGAACCAAAACATGAACACCCAAGAAGCAAACCACTTTTATTTCAATTTCCTACAGTAATGTACAAAGTTCCAACTGTCAAATAATGGTTATTTTAAATTTTGACTATACTACTCAGCAACAGACTTAGTGTGTAAGCAAAGGAAGGTTTGGACAAAACCATCTCTGCGGAGTACATACAGCAACTAGTAATCTGCGACAAACTATTCAAAAGTCAAGTATAAAGGGCATAACCCTGACTGGAGGTGTACAACATTGCAATTCTAAAGCTAAATTTGGGTTAGCTTAAAACTAAAGCAAGACTCTGGGAAATCTGGCAGAGCTGAGCTACCGCTTACAACTTAAATAGAAGCGGTCAGACGGAGGCCAGAAAAAACCTGCCCATAAAACCACGAGGGGAAAAAAAGCGGGCAGGAAATCTGGGTAGGAACCTAGGCTCAAGCTCCAAAGTCCTTCCTACGGGACTTTTACCTGGCAAACGAGAGACGACCACCTAAAACGAAGGTTGGTTTTGAAGGCTAGTGGAACAAGCCATGATAAGCGCTTCACCTTTTATGATCCTCCATTTCACGAAATGTTTTCTGTAAAAGTGACTTAACCTTGATCGTACATCTGCTGATATGGTTTTAAAGAGAAGATAAATGCCAGCAGCATTTCGGCGTTTGTTCCACATTCAGTGCTCTGTTCTTACAATCCATTATTTTTTTTCACAGAACAACAATCCAGATTTCCGCTTCTCTGTAAGGCACGACACTTTATTGGGGCTCCAGGTTCTCTTCCTGATAAGCTGTTGATTATGAGAAAGAAATTTAAAATTCTCCATTAATTTATCAGACGTAAATGAATGATTTTTAAGTAATCGGAGACGCATGTTTTGCACACAGGATTATGGGATCGCCAGGGGGCAAACATTGCGAGTCGCTACAAAGAAAGGTATGGCGTGGAGTTCTTTCTCCGTTAAAAAGAAGTGTCTTTGGGCATAGAATGCCGCATTTTGCCTTGTGCGTTGAAATTTCAAGTTTCTGTATGATTAATGCGATAAAGTCTATCGATAAACACTCCTTGCGTGAGGTTGAGTGTGAAATTTATTGTAACTGAATTTACACAGTGATCTACATAAAGAAAAGGTCTCGAATATAATGGTGCAAATTTAGGTATAAATGTAGGGGCTCATTTAAGCTTTTTAGTTGTAATTACGTGGTGTGTAACTACGCTCGGCCACGATCAGCGCTGTGCGTGCGGGTTGTGACAAGACAACAATACATATAAAATTCAATACATACCTTCGATCGTTGTCAAAAACCGGCACAGCGTTGTGATCGCCGCCGAGCCGAGCGTGACTAAGTCTCCTCCGCTGCAGATAAAATCACGGCAAAATGCAGCATTCTGTGTCCAAAGACACTGCTTTTTTAACGGAGAAACAACTCCACGCCATACACTTCTTTGCAACGACTTGCAATATTTGCCCCCTGGCGATGCCATAATCCTATGCGCATGCATAACTAAGTCTCTGATTACTGGAAAATCTTTCGTTTTTGGATATGAGTATCCAATGTTAGCCGCAGCTATTATCTTAATATGGATCAGAATTCTCAACTACAATACAGTACGATTATTTAGGGCTATTTTGGACCCAAGGTATCAAATGAGTCCCAGCGTTGGCTGGAATGGGTATTTCAAAGAGCTATTTTGGTTGTTGTTGTTGCTGTTTTGAGTTCAAATGGCTCCATCAGAATTTGGTCTGCAGGACGGCTAAATTGATTGCCTGCGTGCAGACGTCTCCTATTTCCTTTGTTGCACGCGGAAAAGGGACGTCTGCGTAACGCCGTCGCTAATCGTGTTCCAGCGTCCTGCTGGGTTCCCAAGATCTTGGGAACACGCTGTGATAGGCTGACACACAGTGCGCATTGTTTGACTTAACGCTGATTGGTTGTTATCGAATGTGGTCTGATAATGTATGCGGTGATTCAAATGATTTATGGCGGGGGTTTTCTAACAAAACAAATCAAAACATGTGCGATTGTGTGTTAAGTTTTCGTCGATCGAAAAGCAGAGCGATCGAAATCTTGTGTGGGGGACGCGGAAAAATTTAACGTGTATGAGAAAATATTTCTTTACAATTTACTGTGCATGACAGATCACATCATATTTGTAAACAGTGTCTGGGAAAACTACAAAAAGCGGCGTGGACTTCGCACAGGCAGGCATTTTCGAGAAAGCCAGCCAAAGAACTAAAATCTTTACTTAGCCGTAACAAACAGAGGTCAAGAAAATTTTCGACACTTTTTACAACTGCATCTGAAATCAAATCCTATCGGGAACACCCACAGAAGCATAAACCACAGGAAATGATTACTCAGTGTGCATGTAACAAACCTGCTTCATGACCTCTAAATGGAAGACTTAGCGCGGCAAAAATGAGATTTACTCAGTCAAAGGTTAGAATGCTACATGCACTGTGTAGTGCTAGTAATCTTCGCGCGAGAGAGAAAAGAAGAAAAACCTCCGTTCAAGCAGACTCTCAAGGTCACGTTTCGCCCGTCTCACCAGCTTATGATGTTTTGTTTGGCCTGTCAACTCTTATTTCTAACCGGATATTATTTCACAATTTATGCGAAATAGAATACCCCGCCAGCGGGACGCTGGAACACGATTAGCGACGGCGTTACGCAGACGTCCCTTTTCCGCGTGTAACAAAGGAAATAGGAAACGTCTGCACGCAGGCAACTAAATTGATAATTTGCTGTTAGTAATCTTGTTTAGTGTTACTAATCTTTCTCTTCCACTTTCTTACTCTCGTTCTTTGCTTTGGCAGATCCTCATAAAACAAGGAAGATTACTTTGTTCTGTGACTGTCATTGTAAACAAGGCCAGGAAAACAAGTGTAAACATACTTTGTTATCGCTGCAGCAGTATCTGATCCTTGAGGCACTTTTTACTGGGGTTTGTTGGTTTGGAGCTCTCGCCCTGTTTCCGCTGTAAAAAGTATTTTAAAATAAATTGAGAGAAAAAAATTAATCAGTTTGATTAATCATCTCTGCTTAAATTGAAAACAGATTCATTTAACTTAATTTTATTACTCTAAGCTTGGCTTACTGTGTAAATAGGGTTTGCTGACGTATATCACATATCCACCAAGCCATTTACTCATAAAAAAACTTTCCCCTATAAACAAATTTACAACAAAAATTCAGGGCTTATTGCCAACGAGCCATCCGAGCGAAGACGCTCGGATGGCGAGGCGGCAGCAGAATAGAGCCGCGTAAGACTGGGCAATAGGCAGAAAAATTCTCGATCGAGCTGAAAAAAGCGTAACCCAATGTAATGTAGATTCCCCTGAGACCAAGTGGTCAGTTGTGAACCAATCAAAAGGCAGTACCGGGCGCACGAGCTCAAGTTGAATAACAAACAAAATTTCACACACTTCCCGCCGTTGTGACTTGTGTTTATTTACCTAAATTTTTCGTCAAACCCGGCCACCGCAGTCAAGAGACATGAGCACTTGATATATTCTATTAATTTTAGGGGCCATAATGTTAAGTTTTAACGAAGAGAAGTTTGTAAAACAGCAAAAGTGTTCTATGTGCAGCAAGCAATATTCTCACCACTAAAAAGGATCAGATTACACGAGGAGATAAGGAAAGCTTGACACGAAGAATGCAGTCGCTTCTGTTGGAAAATCTGGTGTTGGGGAAAAAATCTAACCAGCAAACAAGAACAATGAGAACAAAAACGAATTACAAGCCTAAAGCGAACGACAAAGGAAAAGAAAACAACGCCATTTTTTTCGAAACCTGGCCGAGTTCAGTATAAAAATAATGAACTAAAATTAAATACCGACGTGCCGTACATCGCATGTCCTTGGAAACATTTCAGATGGCCCAGCGAATCATTCATTGCCTCGGCAAATTTGAAAGGAGGTTTAAATGATTAAACTGTGCAAATATTTATCAACAATGTGAAACCGAACCGACAGTAGATTTGTAGCTGGACTTCATAATATTCTGGATCGCTTCCTCTGCAAAGCTGACTTTATTCTTTCAAGGCACTTCACACTTTTACATAGCAGGTTTGTAAAGCCACCAGACTGAATCTGAGAACTTTTCAAGAAAATAATCCTTGCAACAGGAAGGGACCAAGAAACGGTCAAATGGGAAAAAAGGAATTTTATTCCTAAGCAAAATACGCATGATTTGTTCGTTGGCACTCTATCGATAGGTATACCTAGTTAATAAAACGTAAACACGACTATTACAGCCCAGCAAACAAGAATGTACAAACGGCCTAAAATTACACATTAAAATTAAGTCAAATAAGTTGATTTCTCTTGCAGAAAAAGCAAGTTGAAGGTAGCAAAAACTTACCAGTTCATCTATGTCTAGTAGCACCGCATTATAACACGGGTAGACTTCATGTGTAGGGCAAACGATAAATTCAAAATGGCAAACACTCGCACCTGTCGGAAAACAGGGAGAGAAATAATTATTCTGAATACTTGTATAAACAAAGGAGAAATAATAAAAATAGAAACAATCCTTGATGTGCGTACGCCTCGAAAAAACACTAAACCGAAAGAGATTTTCCAAATCAAACATTTCTTTATAATTTCTTTAAAAGTTAAAAATAGTTTATTAAGGTTGAGGCGCTACGACTACACTCTTTCTTTTTTACCAGAATATATTTTATAAAATATCGCTACTGAAATCTGAGACTGAGATTTTCAACAGGATTTATTAGTTTGTGTTGAAAATCTGTTAATAAAATACAATTGTTTTAAACTTATCTGATATAATTGACCCTTTCTCTAAACAAAAAAAAATTAGCAAGCAAACTTCAAAAAACTGCACCGTTAACAAAGTCAAATGTTCAGTGCTTATAACAGTTCGATAAAAGGTCCATTGATACCCCAATACATCATGAACCAGAAATGATATAAGCTTCAATTTACGAGTAATACAAGAATATTTCGAGCCTAGTTATTCAGATAAAATGATGGAGAAGAATCTGTTGAAAGTCACCGATCACGAAAGAACGATGACTTGGCTTTGCTTGAAGTATGGCTTCTTATAAAGCCAGCCGTTGCTAAGGGAAATTGTGATAGTATATCTTATAAAAGACCTTTCTAAAAAAGAAATTCATCACGTAATGTACTCATACCAGCCAAACTATAAAACTCGAAGATACAATAGTTCAACCAAAAGCAGACGTCTGTGGTCAGTCAGGATTCAGGATTCCAAATCTCCACCTAATAATTTTAGCTCCAATTATGCACATCTTCGCTTTGACCTGGAAAGACTGAATAAAAGTCAAAGCCTACAAAGCCCAGTGTTGTGGCCGATCTAAAACAACAACACTACAGACAATCAAGGAAAAAGGTTAGAAATCTGAGAATAAAATGTGCTCAGCCATCACCTGTAGAAATAAAAAGAAACTAGAAAGTTAGAATACGTTTTTGCTTTAAAAAGAATCTCAATGAGAGGGGTATCTTATGGTTATTATATGTCCAGTATGAGTTTCCAATTTGAAAAGTACCAAAATTGGAGTGGTATCCCTACGTTTCTCTGTTCCCTGATTTATTGTGTAAATTCGGTTTGAGTGTCAGCGGTTTACGCAAAATACGTCTCAACGCCTATACACCCCGTCGAATTTCCACAAAAAATCAGTTCCCAAACAAACCAGGATTCCCGTTGTCCACGTTAATAATTTTGGATTGGTATCCCTACGTTTCTCTGTTCCCTGATTTATTGTGTAAATTCGGTTTGAGTGTCAGCGGTTTACGCAAAATACGTTTCAACGCCTATACACCCCGTCGAATTTCCACAAAAAAATCAGTTCGCAAACAAACCAGGATTCCCATTGTCTGCGTTGATAATTGTAGTTTCGTCTGGACCTCCTTCTCGTTAAAAAAGAAAGCGGAAAAAATAGAATCATGGTCAATAGAGTTTGCTTGGCAATCCCAAAGCGCGCTACCATCACCTGTAGAGATAGGAAGAAACTAAGAAGTTAGCATAAGGTTCCAATTTGAAAAGTACCCGAATTAGCATGGTATCCCTACGTTTCTCTGTTCCCTGATTTATTGTGTAAATTCGGTTTGAGTGTCAGCGGTTTACGCAAAATACGTTTCAACGCCTATACACCCCGTCGAATTTCCACAAAAAAATCAGTTCGCAAACAAACCAGGATTCCCATTGTCTGCGTTGATAATTGTAGTTTCGTCTGGACCTCCTTCTCGTTAAAAAAGAAAGCGGAAAAAATAGAATCATGGTCAATAGAGTTTGCTTGGCAATCCCAAAGCGCGCTACCATCACCTGTAGAGATAGGAAGAAACTAAGAAGTTAGCATAAGGTTCCAATTTGAAAAGTACCCGAATTAGCATGGTATCCCTACGTTTCTCTGTTCCCTGATTTATTGTGTAAATTCGGTTTGAGTGTCAGCGGTTTACGCAAAATACGTTTCAACGCCTATACACCCCGTCGAATTTCCACAAAAATCAGTTCCCAAACAAATCAGGATTCCCGTTGTCCACGTTAATAATTTTGGATTGGTATCCCTACGTTTCTCTGTTCCCTGTTTTTTTGTGTAAATTCGGTTTGAGTGTCAGCGGTTTACGCAAAATACGTTTCAACGCCTATACACCGCGTCGAATTGCCACAAAAAAATCAGTTTCAAAACAAACCAGGATTCCCATTGTCTGCGTTGATAATTTTAGTTCGGTATCCCTACGTTTCTCTGTTTCCTGATTTATTGTGTAAATTCGGTTTAAGTGTCAGCGGTTTACGCAAAATACGTTTCAACGCCTATACACTCATTCGAATTTCCACAAAAAAGTCAGTTCCTAAGCAAACCAGGATTCCCATTGTCTGCGTTGATAATTTTAGATTGGGGTAACCTTGATCTTCTCTATAATAGAAAGAGATTAAACGTAAAAAGGCCAGAAATCTAGGAAGCTGAAGACTTGCAAACTCAAAGCACTTACCTGTTGATGCCGAGAGTGAAATTCCTGCTAAGAACTCCCAGAAGCAAGCTTTGATATCAATTCCCGCGGTTTGGCAGGGACAGGAACTCTGAAATAATAACGAAAAGTTGAAATACACATTGCACATGTAGTGGTGTTTTTTTATATAAAATAGACGCTAATCGGGGTTTAAAGGATTTTTTTGTAGCAGTCGATGATTTTTCACTCCAGCGAGAGATAATTGTCTGTTGCATCATTTGCTACACAGTACCAACAATGTACATGGCAGATAATACTGAGATCAGTACTAAGTATGTACGTTCACTTAACTACACATTCTACCCTCGACGCGATTTGCCACACAAATTAGCCACGACTTGCTCCACGCAGGGTTCACAGCATAACCAGTAGAGCAACAGCATAAAATTATCTAACTTGGAGGTCGCGCGTGGGTGCGAATCATGCCGTGGTCAAAACACTTTCTCTTTGCCTCGTGTGGTCCCCAAATTCCATTTACTTGGCGTAACGCTTATTGGGGTTTATGGGTTGAACCTACCAGAAGTTGGAAAGTTATTCCTTCCATCCCTGTCAAGCATTCTCATATGGACATCTCGGTTGAAATCTAATACAACTTTCAACTGGACATGTATCATTTCCCTTTCGCAGCATTCTACTCCTACAAAAAAAGACAGTATAACATGAACGTTATCCTGGGGAAAAAATGGTTACAAAAATCACTAGTACTGTTTACTGAATCAGTAGCCAATGAGAACTCTGAAGGGAAACACCATATGAGAATTGCGTTGGCATTTTTTATAACAAGGTTGCTTTGCCTGCAGAATTTTCAAACTGTTTTTTCACTCTACGGCCTCCCTTTCGTAAGTGTAATGTGTAGTTGCAGAAAATATCCATAACCCCCCACGGAGGGCAACGGAAATTCCGAGGGAAGGCGGGGATGTAGAAAAGGAGGCAATCACCGAGGGAGTCGGGGGTTGATTACAGAGGTCTTTTTCTAGGGGGTCTGAGTAAGATTGGCGAGTTACTAATAAATAACAGCTTCTCTGTTGAGAAAGCTTACATCAGTTATTCTACTGTCACCGGTGTTTTAAAGCAACCATTATTGTTTGCATTGATCATCTTTTTTCTAGAGTCGGCTAAATGCTTTTTTCAATAGTTTTCTTTAACACAATACAGTCGAATCTCTTTAGTACGGACACCGAAGGGACAGAGCGAAGTGTCCGTATTAGAGAGGTGTCCGTTTTAGAGAGGTCAATATGATGACGTCAGTTTCAAGACCCAACTGATGGTCAATGATGCTGTTCATTGAATGGACAATGGAACACTCTGAATTACGCCTTCAGTTAACATATATGGTCACGCAGTTCACATATATGTTTTTCATATATTCATAACTTTGTCATTTGTTACAGTTGTATAGAACAGCACTGCATACAGAATGCGTATTGAATTGGCTATTGCCACAGTATTTTCGATTACCGTATTTGCAATTATAAATGTAAGTTTTGAAAACTAACATTTTGACATGTTCTGGTATTGGTATTGCTGTCTGACTAAGTGTCAATGGCACATACCGCAAATTATCGACACCTGGTCCCCGGTTGGTCCCCGGGGTGTCCGTAACAAAGAGGTTAATTTTGTATGAATTTGCTCCCAAGGGCTGAGATTTTGTGTCCGTTGTCCGTGTTAGAGAGGGTTCTTTTTACAGGAAATTTGCGATAATTTTGTCGGTACATATAATAAGAAACTGTCCGTATTTGAGAGGTGTCCGTATGGAGAGGTTCGACTGTAATTGTCATCGGCTCCTGAATAAACCTTCCGGTTATATATAACAAATAGTTGCAACGAATCCTTTTTAAACTTACCTGGAGAAGAAACAGAAGCAGCCTAGATCCTCGTGGCAATTAATTCGTGCGTGCGCATTACGTCATAGCGGGGCGATGACGCATGTATTATATTATATATTCAAAATGGCGACGAAAACGGCACAAATAGGAATGTGAAGAATCTGGCAGAAAGTGCCTATGAAATTGGTAACCGCGCCTTGAAGAATAGGTTGCGTTCTTCTCGGTAGGTTTCTTTTGCAGGTCAGAGGTCAAAGGTCACAGGTTACAGGTCACAGAAATTTAAATTTAGTAATACAGTGTTGTAAAAATACAGTAGCAGTTGCATTTCTAAGAATATCTTGCAGAATATCTTCCAAGTTCGTTCAGTATCGGTATTTATTTACACTCGGAAATAAAAGACGAGATGTAGTCACAAAGGCGGTGTCCTTTATGTAACAGAGGTCAATTCAGTGTCAATTCCACATTTTATTCGATCCGATCAACTACGCTCAACACACTGTTCGAACACAATTTTCGAATACGAGGTTCCCTCCGTGGGGGGTATAAATATTTTCTGGAACTACAGTCGACTCTCTCTTAACGGACACCTCTGTAAAACGGACACGTGGAGTTGGTCCCTGCCTCTCTTTACTCCCTTTATTTGACTCTCTATAAGACGGACACCTCTCTAACACGGACACTTAGTGCCGATCCCAAAGGTGTCCGTCCTAGAGAGAGTTGACTGTACACAATAAAAGATGTGTTCAGTATTTTACTGACTGCTTCAGTGCATACGCGACAACTCTCCCGGATAAAATAGAGTTATGAGCTTTTCAGTAATTTCATTTTGGGTTTTTCCCATTTTTTCTCAAAACTCCAATTTTCTTTGATGCATAGTTTGGTTTCTGGGGCCTCTTTGCACGTATTTCATCACTGACAAAGATTATTTGGCCTTCACGATCATAACAGCGAATTATGATGGTCTGTACTTCATGTCCTAAGCTTATCGGGCGATTGGGCGGGGGGATGAAAAAGACAGAGTCTCCAGATTTTAGATTTCCAGGGGTTGGCATCTCTGCGGCCAGTGTGGTGCCTTGGTTGATGGCTTCTCGAAAGGTTCCTATGGATATATATGTTGTAGTTAATTTTTTATCTCAGATAATTTGTATTTTTTCTTTTCTTTTAACTTCATTAGCAAAACATTAAATTCCCCCCCCAAAAAAAATCACTTGAAATACTATATTACCTACAACATATACATAAATTGGTCTACATGTTTTTCACTGAGTGTTTATCATACAGTGAATGGTTTAACATTTGCATCATGCATTCTACTTGGTACAGGTATCAAGGCATCAACAGCAAATTTGTTTTCAAGATAGCATTATCTAGTAGCAGCCTTGGGGGGTCTTGCAATGTTACCTACCTCTTCAGCTGATTAAGGCAAGCTTTTGGTTCAAGTTTTCACACCCACAGGTGGCCTTTGAGGATTACAATGAGTGCATCAAGTTCAATTTGCCATGCACAGATATTTTTCTGGAAAATTAAATGTGTTTTATTACTATCAGACTATAACTTCTACTTACACTGTGGTTATCTGTGTTAGGTTACAATGACTAAGAGTACCAAATAAAAATATCATTCTTAAGGCAACTCAGGTTTCTGCATAGCATTTGTTCTGTTTATCTAGAGAATTACTGTAGATGATTGATTTGTTGCTAATAATGATGCAGTACAGTTTAAAAGTTTCTTATCCAGGACAGAAAAAAAAATTAAAACTCTCCCTCAGAATTTCTTAAGTTGTAAGCAGAGACGTGACGTCATGGCAGCCACGATGGATGACACCTGTCCATGGTAATGTGGTTCTAACTTAGTTCTTGTCTATGATAAGTCATATATGTCAGATCATTACTTGGCTTATTCTGGCTACGTGCAAAGAGTTAGATGACAATGTTTGTGTGCTATGTAATTATGTTGATAATTTCTTGCACAGCTTTGCACCTTTGTATTGAAACTCATGAAAGCCAAACTTGTTTAACCCTAGCAAAAAACTCTATTATTATAAAGAAATTTTTACTGTCTTTTCAGGAAAAATATGGTGTAACATTTAGGGAAAACAAAGCTTGATTTTTCGCGAAACGGATGGTAGCTTTTTTCTCTGAATAGAGGGCCAGCCAAACACGAGCTTTAGGCCCCGTGAGTACAGTGTAACCCAGTGATTCTTTCGGTAGAGCTAACAAACAAAGGCTGCACTTAAGGTGGCACACCCATGAGTGCAGTGTAAACCAGTGATTCTTTAGGAGGAGCTAACAAACATAGGCTGCACTTAAGGTGGCGCACCGATGAGTGCAGTGTAACCCAGTGATTCTTTAGGTAGAGCTAACAAACATAGGCTGCACTTAAGGTGGCGCACCGATGAGTGCGGTTTAACCCAGTGATTCTTTAGGTAGATCTTACAAACATAGGCTAAACATTAGGTGGCACACCCATGAGTGTACCATAACCCAGTGATTCTTTAGGTAGAGCTAACAAACATAGGCTGCACTTTAGGTGGCACACCCATGAGTATAGTGTAACCCAGTGATTCTTTAGGTAGAGCTTACAAACATAGGCTGCACTTAAGGTGGCACACCCATGAGTGTAGTGTAACCCAGTGATTCTTTAGATAGAGCTAACAAACATAGGCTGCACTTTAGGTGGCACACCCATGAGTGTAGTGTAACCCAGTGATTCTTTAGGTAGAGCTTACAAACATAGGCTAAACATTAGGTGGCACACCCATGAGTGTAGTGTAACCCAGTGATTCTTTAGGTAGGGCTAACAAACATAGGCTGCACTTTAGGTGGCCCACCCATGAGTGTAGTGTAACCCAGTGACTCTTTAGGTAGAGCTGACAAACATAGGCTGCACTTAAGGAGGCACACCTATGAGTGTAGTGTAACTTAGTGACTCTTTAGGTAGAGCTGACAAACATAGGCTGCACTTTAGGCGGCGCACCCTTGAGTGTAGTGTAACCCAGTGATTCTTTAGGTACAGCTAACAAACTTAGGCTGCACTTTAGGTGGTGCATCCATGAGTGCAGTGTAACCCAGTGACTCTTTAGGTAGAGCTTACAAACATAGGCTGCACTTAAGGAGGCACACCCATGAGTGTAGTGTAACCCAGTGACTCTTTAGGTAGAGCTAACAAACATAGGCTGCACTTAACCCATTCGCCCCTGAACCGCCCGTGCGGATCCAGGTCCTTTCTACCCTTTGTGACGTCATCAGTTTTAACGGTCAAGGACAACTTTCTTCGGTAACTTGTGCAGAGTGAAGAGATCTTTCAAACCATACCAGAATGAGCACAATTCAGTCAAGGACACCGCAAAAAAACCACGTGACACTGACCCGAAAATCTCCATGAAAATCTTGTTCCATTACTCACCTACCTTTCCTTTCACCTAATCCTAAGATCCTAAAAGCTTTCCTAAAAACTATTCCCACCAAAATGAAGCCTACTAAATGCCCAGCAAGAGAAAAAAAAAATGAGGCACGAAAAGCGAAAAAAGAAGGGAGGAGAGAAAGCGAAAATCTCGAAAAAATCTCGAAATTTTGCTTTCTGCGCATGCCCGAACTTTGCAAGCTGATATTTTACATCTGGATCAAAAGGCCGCGAAGTGTACGACCTGCAAACCGGTTTGTGGTAAGTTTTAGCTCTTTATAGCACGACAGTGACCAGAAAACCACTCGAATAGCTTCAAAACGCGTTTTTCGGCAAAACCTCCAGGAGCGAATGGGTTAAGGAGGCACACCCATGAGTGTAGTGTAACCCAGTGATTCTTTAGGTACAGCTTTCAAACGTAGGCTGCACTTTAAGTGGTGCATCCATGAGTGCAGTGTAACCCAGTGATTCTGTAGGTAGAGCTTACAAACATAGGCTGTACTTTAGGTGGTGCACCCATGAGTGTAGTGTAACCCAGTGATTCTTTAGGTAGAGCTTACAAACATAGGCTGTACTTTAGGTGGTGCACCCATGAGTGTAGTGTAACCCAGTGATTCTGTAGGTAGAGCTTACAAACATAGGCTGTACTTTAGGTGGCACACCCATGAGTGTAGTGTAACCCACTGATTCTTTAGGTAGAGCTAACAAACATAGGCTGCACTTTAGGCAGTGCACCCATGAGTGCAGTGTAACCCAGTGATTCTGTAGGTAGAGCTAACAAACATAGGCTGCACTTTAGGCAGTGCACCCATGGGTGTAGTGTAACCCAGTGATTCTGTAGGTAGAGCTAACAAACATAGGCTGCACTTTAGGTGGCACACCCCCGAGTGCAGTGTAACCCACTGATTCTTTAGGTAGAGCTAACAAACATAGGCTGCACTTTAGGCAGTGCACCCATGAGTGCAGTGTAACCCAGTGATTCTGTAGGTAGAGCTAACAAACATAGGCTGCACTTTAGGCAGTGCACCCATGGGTGTAGTGTAACCCAGTGATTCTGTAGGTAGAGCTTACAAACATAGGCTGCACTTTAGGTGGTGCACCCATGAGTGCAGTGTAACCCAGTGATTCTTTGGGTACAGCTAACAAACATAGGCTGCACTTTAGGTGGCACACCCATGAGTGCAGTGTAACCCAGTGATTCTTTAGGTACAGCTAACAAACATAGGCTGCATTTTAGGTGGCCCACCCATGAGTGTAGTGTAACCCAGTGATTCTTTAGCTACAGCTAACAAATATAGGCTGCACTTTAGGTGGCGCACCCATGAGTGCAGTGTAACCCAGTGATTCTGTAGGTAGAGCTAACAAACATAGGCTGCACTTTAGGCAGTGCACCCATGGGTGCAGTGTAACCCAGTGATTCTGTAGGTAGAGCTTACAAACATAGGCTGCACTTTAGGCAGTGCACCCATGGGTGCAGTGTAACCCACTGATTCTGTAGGTAGAGCTAACAAACATAGGCTGCACTTTAGGTGGCCCACCCATGAGTGTAGTGTAACCCAGTGATTCGTTAGGTAGAGCTTACAAACATAGGTTCCACTTTAGGTGGTGCACCCATGAGTGCAGTGTAACCCAGTGATTCTTTAGGTAGAGCTAACAAACATAGGCTGCACTTTAGGTGGCACACCCATGAGTGTACTGTAACCTAGTGATTCTTTAGGTACAGCTAACAAACATAGACTGCACTTAAGGTGGCACACCCATGAGTGCAGTGTAACCCAGTGATTCTTTAGGTACAGCTAACAAACATAGGCTGCACTTTAGGTGGCGAACCCATGAGTGAAGTGTAACCCAGTGATTCTCTAGGTGGAGATAACAAAAACTAGGCTTCACTTTAGGTGATGCACATATGAGTGCAGTGTAACCCAGTGTTCTTAAGGCAGAGCTTAAAAACATAGATTGTCATAGGTGTACATCAGATAGCACTATGTTTTCCATAAAACTTTTTGATGGCACAATATGCATGGCACTTACTTCTTTATCGCTAGATACATTGTTTTAACACACAGTATTGATAGTCAGAGGAAGTCTATTGTCTAAAACCATTTACACACATCACAGAGGTAAGGTAACGTTATTTATACATGGTACAATGTATTTTGTTCAGGTACTAAAGTAACAATAATAAAAAGCATGCTTTAAAAAGAGACCATGTGAAAATATTACATATCTCTAAATTAAGGCTTTTTAATTTTCCTTTAAAAACATAAAGGGATGTCAATTGCCGCCCCTCCAAAGTCAAGCTGTTCCAGAACACATTTCCGCTACGAGAAAGGCTTCTTTTATAAAATTCAGTGTGGGGTTTTGGAATAGTGAACTTGTATTTATTCAGGGGCACCCAACGACTGTTTTCTCAGAAATATCTGTTAGAAGAGGCAAAAATTGCCTAGACTTTTCTATAGCTTGAGGAAGGCCGAAAATTTCTAGATGACTGTTCCATTCATGTACAATTTTAAAACCTTATCTAATAAAATCCCTAGGACTCTCCCAAGACGGTTTTTTGGTGATTTCATTTATTTTGTTTGATCCTGTTTTGTTTATTCATTTTTGTTTTCACGGCTTAATTCACAGCGAGCAAAAAAAAAAATGTATTCGTCGAAAGGAATAATTTCACTTTGGTCAGCACTGTCCTTTTTTTTTGGCGATATAAACTTAATTTAGTTTAGTTGTGTCGGCATTACAGCTTAGTCATGACAGCTTTAGAAGAAACTGAATATGTCCATATTAAACCTTGCGTTTTCACAAAATGGCGGTGGGAAGAATAATATTTTCTTCCAACCAAATTCTTCACCGTGACTACCGAGTGAAGTAATTTTAAATTATCTCTTTTCTCAAAGTGCGTTCTGCTGAGAACCAGACGGCAGTAAATAAACACAAGCATTATTGTTTTCGCGAAAATTTAGATGCATTTATTACAACTTGATGAAAAGTATAGACCAGTAATCGCATCTGTATAGAGGAAATTAATTACCAATTCCCTGTCATAAGAAAAGGATTATAACGCCTCACCACATATGGCCTGAGGTGCTCCAACAGTCCCATACAATTTACTGTAACAACATCACGGTAATTTGTACCGGACTCTCCAGGATAATTACAGTTCAGGCAATTTGTGTCCCCTCATGTTTCTCGGAAAATCTCTGCCGGGGGGTGGGGCATTTGTCAAATCTTCTAGAAGCTGGTAACGTCATTCCTTTTGCAATATTTCACTTAAAAATATGCCTATTTAGATAGCTTTAGATATGTCTATATATAATATTTTTTATAATTATGCTTTGACCATCACATCCCTATCCCATAGTATTTTCTACATTTGTCTAAGAAATTATTTCCCGCCATCATGATCAGTTTGCACATGGAAGAAAAACAATCCATGAATTGTTTGAAGAGTTTAAAGGAAAAGACACTTTCTTTGTGCATAAATTATTGAGGCAGCAAGGCCTAGAAAAACTTTGCGAGATATTTGTAAGCTAATATAAACTTTGTGTAATGTACAGTCAATGCGACAATTAATACACTGACGAAACGCTTCCGTCAAGAAAAGAAATACTCATGTTAAGCTCATAGGTAGTTTGTTTCTCATTCACTATATTAAACGTCTTCGAAAATAAGAAAGGTATTATTAAAATTCTAGTTTATAGTTCTGTCATTGATGTTAATCAGATGGAAGTGATTTTTGCAATAGTTATAACAGGCGGCTAGGGGCAATTTGCATAGGGTGCCTCATGCATTTTGATCAAATTATTACAGATTTCCCATAAATATGGAAATTGCAGCTTATCTACTGGAAATACAATTTTGGTGTTGTCCCGGGGTGGGGAAGTTGTACCTCATTTTTAAGCCCCATCGTGGGGCATTTCCAGCTTCTCCAAAACAAAATGACAAATACCCGACAAATGCCCGGGGCGGGGGGGGCGGGGATGGGCATGCTTGGAATTGACTGAGCCAGTATTTTGCCGGGAAAGTTGTCTATTTTGTGTAATATATAATATCTAAACAAAACAGCCGGAAAATCGTTCGAAAATATAGGCAACTAGGAATTTTCTACAAATTTATTTTCTGACGCTGTTAGTTAGCTTTAATTTCATTAGCATTATGTAGCATACTGAAATTCAACACTCTTGGTTTGCGGTTTACCTTCGAAAGACGCTTTATTTTTAGTTTTTCATCGAAATATCGGGTTAAACACAAGCACATATTAATTTACCGATAGAATTCATCAAAATAAGCAAGACTTTGAAGGCAAAAAGCTAAGCGGGAAGGAATTCGTCGCGTTTGAAGAGTATCAGAGAATACGTGTGGTAGACATAGCAGGCTCGGCCATTCTTACTGTTTTCTTACCTGGATTTTCTGCGTTTATCTTGCTTGTTATCCTCCAGAATCCTTCAAAATAATTTGCTTGACTTGTACTTTGTCCAAATGCGTCGATACAAGCTATCATGGTCATTCTTCGCAAAATCCGCAACAAAATCCTTGCCGCATTTCTCATTTTTCAAAAAAATCGTTGCGTTACGCTAATAACCGATCGGGGACTGGAACTAGCCACCTAATTGGGCCAAATTTGTGGGCCAAATTTGGAGTTTGAATTTGGAGTAACGCAAAGTTTTGCGCATTTTTTCGTTATTAAGGGGTCCTGAAGCTCCTATATTTACAGGACCGGCAGACAATTTATGAGTTTCGATGCTTACGCAAGCAAGACTAAATATGATTTGAGGGGGTCTAGAGGAGTCCATGCTTTATGGCCAAAAATTGGAAATTTTTTCTTTCTTCTTTTTACCGAAAAAGGCCGTATGACAGTGTTTTCTGACCTTCTAGATAGAAAACTAGCTATTTTATACTATAAAAACATTGATTTAAAAAATTTCAAAGTTTTGCATTTTTTCAGTGTTCTTAGTCCATGGTTTTTGGTCAAAAAATGGAAATTTTGTCCTATTGTCTTTTTCAGCAAAATAGGCCAAAAGAAAGTGTTTTCTGACCTTTTAGACAGAAAACTAGCTATTTTATACTATAAAGACATCGATTTAAAAAAGTCTAAAGTTTTGCATTTTTTCAAAGTGCCCGGGTTGGTTCATGGTTTTTGGGCAAAAAATGGAGTCCTTTTTTCTTTTTCACCAAAATAGGCCAAAAGAAAGTGTTTTCTGACCTTGTAGATAGAAAACAAGCTATTTTAGCATACATCAACATCGATTTAAAAAAGTCGAAAACTTTGCATTTTTTCAAAGGGGTTAGTGTATCAGTTTTTGCTAAAAAATTGGGAACCTTGTCTTTTTTCGTTTTTAGCACAATAGGCCAAAAGAGACTTTCTTCTGACCTTGTAGATAGAAAACTAGCTATTTTATACTTAAAAACATCGATTTAAAAAAGTCCAAAGTTTTGCATTTTTTCAATGTTGATAGTCCATGGTTTTTGGTCAAAAAATGGAAATTTTGTCCTATTGTCTTTTTCAGCAAAATAGGCCAAAAGAAAGTGTTTTCTGACCTTTTAGACAGAAAACTAGCTATTTTATACTATAAAGACATCGATTTAGAAAAGTCTAAAGTTTTGCATTTTTTCAAAGTGCCCGGGTTATTTCATGGTTTTTAGTCAAAAAATGGAAATTTTGTCCTTTTTTCTTTTTCACCAAAATAGGCCAAAAGAAAGTGTTTTCTGACCTTGCAGATAGAAAACAAGCTATTTTAGCATACATCAACATCGATTTAAAAAAGTCGAAAACTTTGCAGTTTTTGAAAGGGGTTAGGGTACCAATTTTTGCTAAAAAATTGGAAACCTTTTCTTTCATTAGTTTTTAGCACAATAGGCCAAAAGAGACTTTCTTCTGACCATGTAGATAGAAAACTAGCTATTTCGTACTTAAAAACATCGATTTAAAAAAAGTCCAAAATTTTGCATTTTTTTAAGGTGGTTAGACCATGGTTTTTGGTCAAAAATTGGAAATTTTGTCCTTTATTCTTTTTTAGCAAAAGAGGCCATAACAACGTGTTTTGTGACCTTGTAGATAGAAAACTAGCCATTCTAGACTATAAAAAAGTGTATTTAAGAAAGTCGTAAATTTTGCATTTTTCTAAAGGGGCCAGTCCATTGTTTTTGGTCTAAAACTGGAAATTTTGCGGTGAGGGTAAAAGGCGGAATGAGTTTGCGGAATGGCATGTGGCATGGCTTGCGGAATGACATAATTATGCAGAATGTAAAATATGGAAACTGGCGCAAAGAAATAAATTAAACTGAAAGGCATGCGCGCGTCATTGCCGCGCCTTTTTTGGCGCCAATTTGAGTGAGCAACTGCTTCACTGGTTCACGCATTTAGCATTTATCTAAAACATACCTGAGAATTGGCTAGGGTTCCTGAAGGCAGCCTCCAAACGAAAACATTAAAGTCCGGTAAATATAGTGAGGCGTGACCAAAATAACTTAGTCTCCTCGATTGTAAAGTAACAAGACGAAATATCTTCTTTTTCCGTTATCCTTAGCGGATTACCATCATTAAAATCCTTATTTTTCGATAGAAGGGAGTACCAGAATACTTAATTGTGCGGTTGATTTTTTGCTTCTTCAAAATACTGTCGGCACCGAAAATGTTACTCCTTCGATCAAGAATTACGTTGCGTTACTTCCGTCTCTTCAAACGTACAATGTGACAAGTGTAGTCACGGAACAGACTGTCACGCAGAGTCGCAGACAGGTAAAGTTCAGTGTTTCAAAATGGCTAAAATTAACCCAGTTTCACCTTTTTACCCCATTGTTTGATTGAAAAAAGCAATTTTGCAAAGGAAAAACCTACAAGACGTACGAAAAACGAGCCTTTAGGCTGTAAATATCTATTTACGTGCGTTTCGAAATTGGAAGTGTTTACACAATACAGACAATTACCGCCAGCCTACCATGAAAATTCCTGAACTTCGATGGTGTCTTACAGAGACTTCCTTCACTTACCCAAGCCAATTCCCAGGTATGTTTTAAATGAATGTCTAAATGTGTGATTTAAATAGCAAGAAGAGAATTTGAGTTATACCACATGTTAAATATTGCCGTCGAAAATGAGTAACGAACTTAAATTTTGTCCCTCATTTTGAAAATTATTTCAGTACGACCAGCTTCCCTATTGTCCAGAAAAAATCTTCTAATGGAAGGAAAGAATTTTTCTGTTCGTGGAAAGTGTCCAAATTTCTCCATCCAGCTTCGTTTGCGAACGCGAGGAAAGTTGATGTTAGCGAATTTCAGGTTAAAAATTAATGCAGTCTGAGACGGACTCCGACATCGAAAACCGATGTTCTATTTTTTCTCACCAATGAAAGGCTTTCGGCGGGAACAATCTACGTTAGGTTTCTTATAAACCTAAAAGCTATCTATGAACAAAAATGAAAGAACTTGATTTTTCAACTCTTGCCACGAAATTAACATTTGGTCGATTTTTCTGTTTCGCACGTCTCAAGCTCGCAACTGAGGAAACAAAATACAAGATTCGATTCATCTCTGAATATTATCAATTATGTCACGATCACGTAACCCACAGTGTCGTAAAGAAACACTTCTCACACGGTTTGGAATACAAATATAGGTAACAAGAAACTGTTAAGTTAATCGTACAAACATCTTTTGCTGAAAAAATTAATTAAAGTAGAAGGGAGCGTGACCTTCGAAAACATCTTTTCGTCAATAGACGAAGAACCTTTTCTGCTGTGCGGACAAGGCTGGTCGACAATGAGCCTTCGTGGTTTTTTGATTGTCATCGTATGTTAAGCCCGCAACATTAAAACAGAGGCTGCGTTTGCAAATTGATTGGCGCCAAAAAAGGGCGCTCTTTTCAGTTTAATTTATTTCTTTGAAAACGATTTGCGTATATTAAATTCCGGTGAGGGTAAAAGACGGAATGAGTTTGCGGAATGGCATGTGGCATGGCTTGCGGAATGACATAATTATGCGGAATTTAATATACGCAAATCGTTTTCAAAGAAATAAATTAAACTGAAAAGAGCGCCCTTTTTTGGCGCCAATCAATTTGCAAACGCAGCCTCTGTTTTAATGTTGCGGGCTTAACATACGATGACAATCAAAAAACCACGAAGGCTCATTGTCGACCAGCCTTGTCCGCACAGCAGAAAAGGTTCTTCGTCTATTGACGAAAAGATGTTTTCGAAGGTCACGCTCCCTTCTACTTTAATTAATTTTTTCAGCAAAAGATGTTTGTACGATTAACTTAACAGTTTCTTGTTACCTATATTTGTATTCCAAACCGTGTGAGAAGTGTTTCTTTACGACACTGTGGGTTACGTGATCGTGACATAATTGATAATATTCAGAGATGAATCGAATCTTGTATTTTGTTTCCTCAGTTGCGAGCTTGAGACGTGCGAAACAGAAAAATCGACCAAATGTTAATTTCGTGGCAAGAGTTGAAAAATCAAGTTCTTTCATTTTTGTTCATAGATAGCTTTTAGGTTTATAAGAAACCTAACGTAGATTGTTCCCGCCGAAAGCCTTTCATTGGTGAGAAAAAATAGAAGATCGGTTTTCGATGTCGGAGTCCGTCTCAGACTGCATTAATTTTTAACCTGAAATTCGCTAACATCAACTTTCCTCGCGTTCGCAAACGAAGCTGGATGGAGAAATTTGGACACTTTCCACGAACAGAAAAATTCTTTCCTTCCATTAGAAGATTTTTTCTGGACAATAGGGAAGCTGGTCGTACTGAAATAATTTTCAAAATGAGGGACAAAATTTAAGTTCGTTACTCATTTTCGACGGCAATATTTAACATGTGGTATAACTCCAAATTCTCTTCTTGCTATTTAAATCACACATTTAGACATTCATTTAAAACATACCTGGGAATTGGCTTGGGTAAGTGAAGGAAGTCTCTGTAAGACACCATCGAAGTTCAGGAATTTTCATGGTAGGCTGGCGGTAATTGTCTGTATTGTGTAAACACTTCCAATTTCGAAACGCACGTAAATAGATATTTACAGCCTAAAGGCTCGTTTTTCGTACGTCTTGTAGGTTTTTCCTTTGCAAAATTGCTTTTTTCAATCAAACAATGGGGTAAAAAGGTGAAACTGGGTTAATTTTAGCCATTTTGAAACACTGAACTTTACCTGTCTGCGACTCTGCGTGACAGTCTGTTCCGTGACTACACGTGTCACATTGTACGTTTGAAGAGACGGAAGTAACGCAACGTAATTCTTGATCGAAGGAGTAACATTTTCGGTGCCGACAGTATTTTGAAGAAGCAAAAAATCAACCGCACAATTAAGTATTCTGGTACTCCCTTCTATCGAAAAATAAGGATTTTAATGATGGTAATTCGCTAAGGATAACGGAAAAAGAAGATATTTCGTCTTGTTACTTTACAATCGAGGAGACTAAGTTATTTTGGTCACGCCTCACTATATTTACCGGACTTTAATGTTTTCGTTTGGAGGCTGCCTTCAGGAACCCTAGCCAATTCTCAGGTATGTTTTAGATAAATGCTAAATGCGTGAACCAGTGAAGCAGTTGCTCACTCAAATTGGCGCCAAAAAAGGCGCGGCAATGACGCGCGCATGCCTTTCAGTTTAATTTATTTCTTTGCGCCAGTTTCCATATTTTACATTCTGCATAATTATGTCATTCCGCAAGCCATGCCACATGCCATTCCGCAAACTCATTCCGCCTTTTACCCTCACCGATTAAATTCCGCATAATTATGTCATTCCGCAAGCCATGCCACATGCCATTCCGCAAACTCATTCCGCCTTTTACCCTCACCGGAAATTTTGTCATTTTTTCTTTTTCAGGAAAATAGGCCAAAACTCAGTGTTTTGCGACCTTGTGGATAGAAAATTAACCGCCTTAGACTATAAAAACATCGAGAAAAGAGGTCGAAAATGTTTCATTTTTTCAAAGGGGTTAGTCTGTGGTTTTTGGTCAAACGTTACTTATTTTATTCTTTTTTATTTTTCAGCAAAATAGGCCAAAAGAAAGTGTTTTTTGACCTTGTGGATAGAAAACCTAGCACATGGATTTAAAAAAGTCGGAAATTTTGCATGTTTCTTTAGTCCATGGTTGTTGGTAAAAAATTGGAAATTTACTCTTCTTTATTTTGAAGCAAAATAGGCCGAAGCAAAGTAGTTTGTCTCGTTCTAGAAGAAAAGTAACATTTTTTGACTATATAAACGTGAATTTAAAAAGTCGAAATATTTGCTTTCTGTAAA
>CALNXK010000932.1:0-24771 GCA_942486035.1 Porites lobata | reverse complement strand
GACAACAATGCACCTGGGCATGCCATCAGAACAACCGAGCTTCTTGTTTGTGTCCCTAACCGTCACTCTTGGCGCAGAACAGCCCGGCTGAAGTCAAAATGCTCTGGCGCAGAACCAGCCAAAATCGAAGATTACCAACAACAAGAAAAACCCTTAAACAAGGCAAAAGTCATGCTCAAGGTAGCCTATCTTCACGCTAAATGAAGCGAAGTTCTTTGCGATATATGCTGACATCAGAATAAGTTTTGGGTTTTGCTTGATGCAGAGCAACACAAGCAACATCCTGTTTGACGCATCGATGCAGGATACCCCGTCAGAAGTCTTCTGGACACTCTTCTGGCTGTGACCTGGACGATTTACTGGGTATTTGATAATGTGCTTTACTTTCGATTCTGGAGTTGCTTCTCAATTCGCTGTGAACATGATGCGTTCAGATGGATAAAGCATCTGAACCTTTCCCAAGTGTGGCTCCGTAAACGCGGTACTGATTTTCATGAGCAAGTTGTTTTGGATACCGGATGTGGCAACCACCGCTTTGGATCATGGTTGCGGCCCGGTTCGGGCTGGATGGGCGGCTGTCGCGAAGAAGCGCCCTCGCGGGTGCGCGATGCTATGGATCGACCTTCTTAGCGAAAAGCGTGCTGTATTTCGTTTACAAAACATTTTGCCAATATACAAACCAAAGCCAAAGGCGTTGCTGTTTGGATCCTTTCGGGCCCAACTTGGGTTCTTTTTTGGAACCGGTATATAAAGCAACGGGACATCTTTCTGAGATCTTCCTACTTATGCTCATTCTCCCTAGACATTGCAGTTAATGGATAGAACCTCATTACTGCCATAGCATATCAACAGGACATGTGGTAGTACCTGCTAGAAAACTACCTGTCTCATATGAGTAAAAACTTGCATCAAAGGGTTCCTGTAGCCACCAATGCTGCCCGTCACTGCCATTGCGCCTTTGTTTCTTTGGTTTTGCAGTAAGCAGTTGCAACATGCCATGCCGCCATCAGGTGCTGCCGGCCGTCATCTTCGTGATGGCAACCGGTGGTGCGGCAATTGTTCAACTGAATTACAAAAGCGCACAACGTTGGGATCATGCTATGTAAAGCATATCTTACTTTGGGTTGCGCGATACCCCCACCTCTGAAAAAAAGTCGTCTTTTGAAAGGACTAAACTTCTCTTGCGCATCAACATGCTTACTAAGGTGGTTTAACCACTGGGTGATTTGATTTTTGCAGCATTCTGAGTGCGTTCTCTGACAAATACAAAGAGCACAGAAGAACAGCTGGGATAGTCACTAATATAACATGGTTTTCAACGGCGCAGGCCAAACAGATCAAAGATTTGGCTGGAAAAATGGGTACGCCTTTGCAGTTGTCGGTCGCGGAGATGTTTACAACAAATCACTGAAAAGATTTCCTGCAGGAATCGGTCGTGGCTCCGGCTTGCCGCAAAACCCGACGGATGCAGAACTTTGGGATGCTCATTTTGGCCTAAAGCGCCAAAATGGAATTAATACTTGAATATATGCTGGTTTCTTAACGCTGAAGTGTCAATCCGTGCGGCTTATGCAAGAAAAAACACGGCCATTATGGCACTATAAGGCCCATCAGCAAACATCAGGATGCCTTCATTTTAGGCGCGGCTCTCACGCTGTGCATAGCCGGACAAACGCGGGTGCGCCTATGATGTTGTTGGCATTGCGAGACAAGAGAGAACAATTTGAATCACCAGTGTCGCAGCCTTTTTGGTTCAACTTCACGCGGAACTGTGCACCACAGCATTGGGCGTATGCGATGCAGCAAGTGATGCGAGCGGCGGCCGCGGTGAATGGCGCTGCTGCAGCGGTGGTGGGGCGCGCGCATTGCGCCAGCCACCAGATCCGCCTGATTCGCGGCGCTGGAAGGCAGGCGGCGCGAAGCACCAGCTCAAAATCGCTCTGAAACGGACCGAGAACAGGCAGGCCAGGGTTTGAGCCACTGGAACCACTTTTAAAGCAAGATTGTGGTCACAGAAAGTTATTAAGATCAGTAGAACCATAGAACCAGGGTTCGCAAGCGATTAAATTGGAACTTTGCTTTGGTGTTCGTTTTTGTGGGATCATGAACTCTAAAACCTTTTCTTGGTTTTGCCAGAAAGTCTTAAGCAAAATGTGGTGGCAGACCTTATTACAACTAGGCCTCGGACTGAAACTGATCACCTAGGATTGCTCTGAACAATCGTCTGTTCTACCATCTTCTTCTTTAAATTGGTTGAATTTGAGGAATCAGGTTCGTTAATTTTGAGCCACTGTGGAAGGGCGCCGTCATAAAAAATTTGATATGAGGAGAGCAGAAGCTTTCCAGCAACGGTTGAGCCAGCTTTGTCCCGTCGGACATGCAATGAACTTGGGTTTTGACAGAAACCGGCAAGATGGATGCGTTTGTTAAACTATTGGATGGGCTTGTGTCGACCGACGTAGCTGACCTGAAACTCATTCCACTTTGCCAAACTCGTTTGATAGCTACGAACAACGATGTGTTAACTGGCGGTTTTGATGAAAACTACCGCGCATCCGCTGCTGGAAGGCTTTGTTCGGTGGCATCGCCGTAGGGGTGGTACCATCAGAGTGTGGCGGTGGCACGTAGCCTCTGGTGTCTGTTCTTGCATCGATGCGACAACTTTGTTATTGTCTCCAACTGGGATGCAGCATCACATCAGTTTTGCTGGGGAAATGTCTTTCTGAACTTTGCTTAGAACCTTCATGTGACGTGCTGGCGTGGCCTCATCGATCAATTTTAGACCATGATGGCGACTTTTTCCGCGTGCTCTGAACCTCCTTTCAATGAATCACCCAGAACTACAGCGGCATCGCTTGGATTCCAAGACCATGCTAGACCAGGGTTGGTTGAGAAAAAGCAATTGCTTGGAGGTTTGCTCAGTCCTCATGAATAACTTCTGGGGCTGCATCAAAGATGCCGTGATACCGTCGCATTTAACATTAAATCTCAAACCTCATGTGTGACTTTCATTCGTAATTCGGTTGTCAAGAAAACTGTATGGATCGTCAACTGCAACACTTTGAGCCTGGATATGGACCTGTGTATATATATATTGATTTGATTTTGTCTGTATTGTATTTTTGTGTGTATATGTATGTATCTGCCTTATGTATGCAATGTTACACTTTAAAGCGGTGGCGGAAGTTTCAAATAAAGCTTCTCGGAAAGATTTGGTTGTGAATCACGGATGTAGAAAGCGAATCCACAGATTGACCCGGGTGGTTAATTTAGCGGGTACATTGGGTCGTTGCAATGTTTTGCAGTAATCACCCTCTACTAACTTCTGGGATGGTGTGTGGTGTAGTCAGCTGTGGCACCATCCGTGAGTGGAATTTATGGTGTAGTGTAATTGTAATTAATTATGATACATTTACAGTCGTGCAGAAGTATAGTAGTATAGTGGTATTGGTGTAATGTGGTGTAATGAGTGTCATAACCTGCACGCCGACAGCAATTGTGATGTAAGCGTAGTGTAGGTATAGTATGGTGTGTGGTGTAGTGGGGTGTGGTGGTATAGTGAATAAAATGGTCAGTAAAGTTAAGTTCATACTTCGTTCAGTTACGTATTATAGCGTCAAAAAAGTAGTCAATCCGTCGTTTTTTTGGCTTGGACCTCCAGTGTTCCGATGTGAACCTGGATCCATAGATGATCCAAACGCTCGCGGGACGCACATCCACAATAAAGTGTTTTCGAGGCGAAACCTGGAGTGCAGGTGATCAAAGAGTATCCTTTCTTGGGTTTTCTCCCTCTTTGATCGCTTCATCTCTTTATCTTCTCCTTGATCTGACTCTTCCCACCTCTGCTTTTCAAATATATCGCAGCCTTCCGGAGTTCAGCTTTCTAAAACTTCGCTTCGATAATCGTGAATCATGTCATTGTATAGCGTGTATATGGAATATGTCACCATGATGTACAGATAATAAAATATGACCCGATCTGGATGTGCCATTAGGGCTTCAAAATAACCTGTTTGTATACAAAAGCCCTGGATCCGACCTTAGATTTGTCTAGTGAACGATCCATGGCTCTCTGTGTTGTGGGCATGTATCTGAGACCCTATGGCAGCAGAACACAGCCAAGATGCCGATCTTCCTCAAGAACCCAGCAACAAGGCAGTAAGGTACCTTTATCATCTCCATGGTGTTGGGGTGGGCATCATAATTAGGGTTGGACGAAAGGATCTGTTCAGTGCCAGTCCGCCACAACAGAATCATTGCCGCTGGGTAAAATGACTTGAGGTTGTAGATGCGTACCCAACAGCCTGACCATACATATTACGAAATCAACTCAAATATGAAAGACAAAAATCTGTTTTACGCAAAGATTTTGGTATGTCAGTTCCCAAAAGTTTCTTAGATGTTTACATTGGAATCGCGCTCCTTTGATGTTGAGGTGTTGATTCATGCCCTGGCTTCTGCTGAGTGTGGCTTCATTTGGTGTTTCTTGTATGACTTTCTGCTGGCTATTACAGACAGGACAATATATGGGTATCCGTAGCCATCATATAATTGGGTTCTATAATTAGCCTCCCCAAGAGGAGACTGGTGGGGTTAACATTGGGTTGGCGTGATCCGGCGGCCTTAGTATGGATCGCCTCGGCGGATTAATAAACCCTAGGCTGTTTTGTTGAGAGATGCCGACAGTAGCGTTGTTGCTGTTTGGGGGCCTGATTAATCCTTAAGGTTTGTTAATCGGGGATTTGACATTTAATAAACGTCATGAAAGCTAGGGTCTTTGTTTGGGCATTGCTTTCGCTGCATCTGCGCGATGAACAACATTAAATGATTTGATTACGGATATCGGTCGTATGACATGTCTCCTCGAAACAACAGGAGAAAGCCGGGCGTTTTAATTTCGTCACGGACATAGATCCGGCGGTGAGAAGATGCTGCAAAACCCTGGCATTGGCGCCATCTCTCAGGCCGTCGGTTGAATCAACCGCGATACTTATTTGGATAGGCCTGGACTGATCTTTTCCGGCGGCGTAGTCGTTTTTTATAACATGCAGAAATGCCAGCAACTTTCTCTGATAGGAGGACTACCAGAACTTTGTGGTGTCATTTTCGCGATGGGAGGGCGATGCGTGGCCTTCTGCTAGCTTTGTTGTTTATCTTATTTTTCGTGGCAAATCCTCTCTGTGTGGCATGGCAGGTATTATCTAATTCATTTAAATGTAGGAAACAGTCTTTGGTAATTTCTACTTCCGGTTTTTCGTGGCAATTTACAGTATTTGAAACGAACTGTTTGGTTTGGCAAAGCCCTTGTCAGTTAGAAACCCTCAATTTCCATTTTTCATCACTTCTAGTATTGTCGTTTTCTCTAGTTCCAGTTTTTTCGTGCTTAAGCGCAATGTTGAGCTGAGCTCTAGTTGATAACCAAAGGGCAATGTTAGTGAACCTCTGAACTTGTTTTTTGGATGTGACTGTGTTGGACAACCCTCAAGTTCCATTTTTTTATGTAGCGCAATGTTTGAGTGAACTCCCTAGGTCCCATGGCGCATGGTGGCGCAGAATCTGGCTCAGGTCTCGCGTGTAAAGCAGCTAAATAATAACGATGGATTCGCGATACATTATTCCTGTGGTTGTAAGCTCTCGCATCCTTCCGCTGGATGGCAGCAAAAAATATTTAATTCTCTTTGGCTTAGCAATTCAAGCGTTATAATTTGCTTCGTTCAGTTACGTTTCTCGACTCTCGCCCAGCGGATTGTGCGTTGGATTCTAACGTTATGATTTCTTTTTCGCTTTAGGAGGGATATTAAAGTGGGTTCCATTTTTTCCGTGTAGGCGCTAATGTTTGGTGAACCCTCGATTTTTGAACATGTGGCGCATCATTTGGAGAACCACCAGCAGACTTTGATTTTTAATGTAAGCGCCAGTATTTAGTGAACCTCTGGTTCGGTTTTTTGGCAGGCGCGTGTTTAGTACGGGGACTTTCCACGTGCAGGAGGGAATTAACAGAGTGCTGGGTGATTTTACAATGGACATCAACCTCGCCCGCTTTGGAACCGTATTATCAAGCTCTTCTAACTCCGGCTCTGGCGGCTCTGTTCCTCTGAAGGGATAAACCGTGTGACCCTGGAGAACTCTGAGACATCCTCGAAGCTGGGGTGCATGTTTCCAGACCTGGGCAGGGATGTTCACGTGGCGGTATCCATCTGACCAAATTTACTTTGTCAGAGCGCCAATCGCGAGTCCTCAAGCCTGCGATGTTTCTGAGAAGACTGCTTTGAAACTTGCAAAACGTGCTCGTCGCAAGGGACTATCTCCCACAACGCCTCGTTCTAAGGCAGCAGTAGCAGTGCAGGCGCCGCTATTACAAACGGATAAGGAGCATAAGAAAACGCTAAACATTTGATTTGTTCTTGTTTAACAACCTTTAAACGTACTAGTGTCTTACTAGCAAAAGATGTTAGGTAAAACAATTTAGCGCCCTGGTTTTTACCTTTCACCGAAAGCGGAGCTGGGTAGCCTCACTGGATATTTGATGGCGAGTGCAAAAGCAGCCCATTAGGACTTGGATAAATCAAATGCATACACATGGCAAGAAGCACGGAAACTTGATCGGATGTCTTTACGGATGGGTGATAAATGGCAAAATGATGGCGTGCAGCAAGCATGAAGAACCTGAAGCCGCGCCGCAAACAGATAAACTTTCAGTGAGCTAGCGGACTTTTGTGACCGTTGGGCGGTATCCGATGCTGTAGGCGCACTTTGGCAGGCTGGATTTGCGGCACTCAAATCTTTAACATCACCGGTTTGGTTACTTGCAATCATCAAGACTGCTTTCTACAATAAACAATTCTTAACGCTGTCATTTAGCTGTAATCGGCTGTTGTTCATTTTTTCGCAGCCCCAAAAGTTTCTAAAATATCGGGAAAGTGTTCATTTTTGGCACCATCCTGCAAGCCAGGGAAGCTTCTCAAAAGCAGGCAAAAAGGCCGGCAATCCATTGATTTGGAAACCATTTGGGGTCCTTGCGAGCATGTCTAAGAGTTGTAGAAGATCTTTGGGTGTGGCATCAGTCGTCGTTATGCTACAACTCTGGTGTCCAGCACCTGCTACTCCAGGCGACTGACCAATTTGTTTTGCCACCGCCAGTGTGCAAAAGGTGGATACAAACCGGTTATCCAAAGTTGCTTTGATTTTTGCAAGGCCGCCTGGAACGGGAAAACAGAAATGGCCCCTCAGCATCCTCTTGAGCTTGCCCTGCCCTGCTGGGTACATTTCCTGTCAAAATGGATCAAATCAGGAAAGATCACCATCAATGGTGGACAAGGACTACTGGTTGATGAATGCACCTTTCCGCAACATTGACATCGACGACGACAAGCCAAGTTTGACCGACATTGCCCACCCTCGAGACGTTCGAGCTAGGAATCAAGACGGTCACATTCCCAGTGCGTGCCGAGGATATTCCAAAACAAATCATCACATAGTCATCGGCTTTTGTATCAGGTATTTCGATGTGAACCATCAACAAGCACTAGATCGTCGCACGCTCTGGTTGGTTGCATCCTGACAAAATCTTTCGAGACGAAGCACCAGATTGCCGGTGATAGGGAGAAAAACACAACGTTGCAAAAAGCCCATTCAGGGGAGGCCGAGAGGCCAACGATCCAGTGTAGTCATCCGTATTTAGGGAGGCCGACGATCCAGTGCAGTCATCCAGTATTTAGGTGTCTCCTGAATGGCCTTACCTGATGTTTTGTCGTTGAGTGTTGTTTTTTTTTGGAACGGTTGTGTGCCTCCCTTTGAATGGACTTGCAAACGTTTTGTTTTTGAATCGTGGTTTTGCTCTGAAATGGTTGCATAATAATCGTGGTTTCGCTTTGAAACCCTGGTTGAACAAACAGCCTGATCCAAGATTTTAGCCGCATCTTCAGGACGTAGTACCCTATCCTATCCTGCAAAACTCCACTCCATCATTGATATGCATACAAGGAAAAAGGTCCATCTGTTGCATGCGCAGCAGGTTGCAGCTCAGGTTTCCAAAGCGGGTTTGGCCTTGGGTGATGCAAGGTTTAAGAGCCCAACACAACGCTGCTTTACCCGGCTCCAAACATTGATTCGATTTGTTCAGCTTGACGGGAAGAGCTCAATGACATGATGGAAAGCTTTCCAAAGACTTCTTTGGGAATAGGCGCTGGGGATAGCTCTTGGATGAAAAAAACGCACAGGAGGAACTCTGTTTCAGAGGGCTCTTCCCCCATTCAGATATTATTAGCAAGGGTCTGGTGTGGCTGATCGCAATCCAACAATGTTTGGGCTAAATGTGATATGTGTTGATTGGCGGTGGTTTTACGCAAGAAACTGTTTGGACGGTGATTCTGTTGGTGGGGATTGGTGGGTGTCTTCCCACCACATGTCATCTGCATTGGCCTTTAAAGCTTGCCACCTCCAAAAATTTGAGGCTAAGATTGACACACAACTGGTTGGCAGGTTTAGGCGTTCATGGCACCAAAACTTTTGGAACATGGGTGATGACAACTCCACAGGATGTCAAAAACCAATGAGATTGCTCAATTCAGGAGCCAGCGGCCACTACACGCACTGGGAATTTGAGGGACAAAATGAGCCATTGTTGGAGCTGCGGTCTGCTTCCAACCATGGGCCCAGCATTTGTGTGTGGGGGTGTATAAAGGTATGCGTTTCAACAGTGTGATGTGATACAATAAGAAGAAGTGCATTGCGCGCCCAAACTTTAAATGGTTTCCTGGATGTGTAAGAACCGCTTTAGCCTGCAGAGTAAATATCCTCAGTCAAAGCCTGGGTTTCCAACTCCTTTGGCTTCAGTACCTCAAGCGGCCCGATGAACAACCAAGTGGCTATAAAAAGCTTTTGTTATGTAGAATGAATTTACTGGTTAAGGATGGTTTAACTTTGAATATAAGGCATGGGCCACAATATGACAACAATGCACCCAGGCATGCCATCAGAACAGCCGAGCTTTAACTTGTTTCGTACGTCCCCTGGCCACCGTCACCAGCAGAACAAAGCGGCTGAAGTCAAGGCAACTTGGCGCAGAACCAAACCAAAATCCGAAGTTGCCAACAACAAGCCCGCCGACAGGCAAAGTCTTTGCTCCAGGGTGGCCTAACTTGCGCTGCCGTGGAGGCGAGTTCTTTAAGTATATGTTGCATCAGAATGGATTTGGTTTTGGCAGTGCAGGCAACTGCGAAGTATCCTCTTTGGCTGTACATCCGATGCAAAAGATTTCCCACGTCAGAGTTCAGTGGACAATTTTCACAAGAGCATGATTGGACGATTTGCTGCGGGTATTTGATGATGGCCATACACTTTTGGTACCTGCGCGGAGTTTGAGCCTCAGTTCCTTCGAACACGATGTGTTCAGATGGATGCCATCCGAACCTTTCCCAAAGGTGTGGCTCCATCGGTCATGGGAAGTGTATGATTTTCATGAAACATGTTGTTTGATGCACGCCGTATGGCAACCCAGGTTCAACAAATCAACAAATTTGTGGCCCGGTTTCGGCTGATGGGCTGTGCGGAGAGGGCGCCTGCGGGCAACTGATGCTGTGGATCCCGACCTTCTTCGCCAGAAGGCGGTGCTATTATTCCGTTTGCAAAAGCTTGTTTTTTGTGACCCTTTTCTGGCTTAGAAATGAGGCGTTTTTGTTTGGCGGATCCATTTTCGGGCCAGAAAACAGGCTCTTTTGGACCCAGAAACATACCAAAAAATTTGCAGGTGGCATCTTTCTGGAGATCAGCTTCCTGCTTGTGCCAACAAATTCTCCCACCAGGACATTGTTTGATCAATGTGGATGAGACATGCGTTTACTGCTCGCCGGCATGTCCAACAGGATGTGTGGTGGGTGCCCATTGCTGGAAGACTCACCCTGCCAATGCTCATATGAGGGTGAAGAAAGACACATCCAGGAAGACGTTCACTTATGTAGCCATGATCGCTAGCCGTCCTTGTATTCAAGCAGCCTTGCCCCATTTCTTGGTTTGCAGTGAAAGCCGGATGCCCAAGCTTGTTGCCAGAGCCTTCAAGGCATTGCCGCCATCCAGATTGCAACTGCTTCGTGGTAAGTCTTCGTGGGTGACGGCCGAGACGGCGTGACAATTTCTGCGGCTAGTTGCAAAAAGCCTTGCAACCTTGGCTCCTGCTGTGAAGCCTATCTTGCTTTTGGTTGCGCCTACCCCACCGAAAAAATTAACGTAACTTGCTGAAGAAAAGGACTGCAGCTTCTCTTTGTGCCATCCTGTGGCACTAAGCATTTCTAACCCTTAGACATTTTTTAGCTTTGCAGCTGGTACATCTTACGTAAAATGCCAAAACACAGAAGAACAGCGCTGGATGGTCACCCTGACCTGCTTCAGATTTTAACTTGGCGCTGGGCCAAGCAGATCCAAGATTTTTGGAAAAAGGAAATGGGCCCACGCCTTTGCAGATTTGTCAGGTGCAGGGGATATTTCTGGCACCATTTCCTCAGAGAAAAGGAACCATAGGAATCAGTGTCGGCAAAGCTTCCTTGCCAACCGACGGATGCAGAACATACTCATTTTGGCCTAAAAGGCGCAAAATGGTTGTCTTACCTATCTTAACCTGAAAACGCCCAAGGCGTGTCACAATCCGTGCCGCTTATGCAAGAAAAAAGCTGCGGCAAGTATGGCACTATAAGGGCCCATCAACTTGAAGCATCGAATGCCTTCATTTTAAGGGCGCAGAAACCTGCCTTAACACATGGCGGACAATGTGATTCTTTCCTATGATGTTGTTGTTCTTGTTGCGAGACAGAGAGGAACAATTTGAGTCACCGTGTCGCAGCCTTTTTGGATTCAGCTTGCGGAGACTGTTGTGCACCACACAGCACATTGAGCATGTCTGATGCAGCAAGTGATGATACCGAACGGCGAAGCCATGGTGCAGATGACGCTGCTGCAGCTGGTGGGGGTAGGACGCCTGTTGCGGCAGCCCCACCGGATCCACTTCCACAATTGCGCGCTGAGAGGCAGACGCTGAAGCACCAGCTCAAAGTCGCTACGAAGCAGATAAGGAACGAGGCAGGCCCAGGGTTTGAGGAGCCACTTTCGGGAACCACTTTTAAAGCAGGGTGTGGTCTAGAGGACAGTAAGATCAGTAAGAACCACTTAGGAACAATGAGGGTTCGCGGAGGCGATTAATCCACAGAACTTTGCTTTGGTGTTCTAGGGCTGGCTTTTTCTTATGGATCTTAGACTCTAAGAACCTTTTCTTGGTTTGCAGAAGGTCTTAGCAAAATGTTGGTACTTTGAACCTTGTACAACTAGGCCCCTCCGGACTGGGCCCCTAGAGTTACACCCTAGGGTTGCTCTAGACAATCATTCCTGTTCCTGTATCTTCTTGCTTTTTAAGTTCGTTAGTTTGCGAGAATCAGAGTTCGTTAATTTGAGCCACTGTGAAGGAGCGCCGTCGCAAAAAATTTGATGAGGAGAGCCGGCTTTCAGCAGCTGATTGACCTGGCTTTTGGCCCGTCGGGTTGTGTGCAATGAGAACTTTGGAACGCATGTTGACAGAAACCCCTTAAGGTGGGCGCGTGCAATGACTGACTTTGGATGAGCTTGTGTCGACCGACATGGCTGACCGCAAACCATTCACACTTTTGCCAGCTCGTTTCAATCGCTGCAGGCAACGTGTACGTGCAACTGTGGGTTGTTGTTCGAAAAAACATCTGGCCACTGGAAGGCATAACATTGGTGAAAGCATCATACGACAAAATTTTGTGTGTACCATCAGAGTGTAGCGTGCTTTTGTGGCACTCTGAGTATCTGTTCTTATCAGTGTGACAACTGATATGTCTCCAACTGGAGACTTGCTTGTCACATCAATTTTTGCTGGGGAAGTGTCTTCAGAACTTTGCTTGGGAGCCTTCATGTGTTTGTGCTGGCGTGGCACTGCGCTCAAATCAATTTTAGACCATCACAGCTTTTGAACGCTTTTTTCCATGGTATGTGCTCTTAAATTCCAATGAATGCAGGAGCTACAGCGGCATGCGCTTGGATTCAGGACATGCTAGGCCAGGGGTTGATTTGAGAAAAACAATTGCTTGGAGGTTTTAGCAGGTATCCTGCATGAATAACTTTGCAAGGTCCCCATCGCATCAAAGATCTTGATAATGCAATGTCATGAGCAACATTAAATGTAAACCTGTGTGTGTTTTCTAGGTCGCTAATTCCGGGTTGTGAAACATGTGTATGGATCGTCCAGCTCGCTGCTTGAATATGAATATGAATATATATATATTGATTGGTTTTATACTATATTATATTTTATATATATATATATATATATATATATAGTAGAACCGCACAAGGCGGTGGCGGAAGTTTCAAAGATAGGAAACCTATAGGAGAGGTTGGTTGCTGTGATCATGGATGGCAGAGCAAACCCACTGATGGATCGAAAGGTGGTTGGAGCTGTGTTTTTTGGAATGGTTGCAATGGTTGCAGTGGTCACCTCACCCACAACTGCTGGATGTAGTGTGGTGTAGCGCAGTTGTAGCTGTAGCGTAGTGGAGTGAAATTTGTGGTTTGTGGTGTCGTGTAAACGAGTGTAGTTGCATTCATCTTCTCTCTTCTGACTTTCTCCATCTCTGATCTTCTCCATCTCTTATCTTCTCCTTCTGACTTTCTCCACGTCCGAGTTTCTTCCTGGCTGTGCCATTTCCATCTCTCCATATTGTCGGAAGTTTAGCTTCCAAACTTCCTTCGATAGGTAAAATTTGGGTATATGTCGGATTTCCCCAAGAAGTTCTGGGTGTTTGCATTGGAGATCGCGCTCCTTTGATGTTGAGGTGTTGATTCATGCCCCTGAAAGCTGCAGCGGCGCTGCTTTGAGTGGCCAGCTTCATTTGGTGCTTTGCGCGCGGCTGCAGCGGCTGTGCAGACAGGACACGGCGCATGGGTATCCATGTGTCATCATATAATAGTTGGGTTCTCTCGATCATCTCCCCAGAGGAACCTTGGTGGTTGCATTCAAGTTTAACATTGGGTTGGCTGTGATCCGGCGACGCAATGTCGCAAGATCCTTAATGTCAACCCCGGATTAATAAACCCTAGGCTGTTTAATTGGGGGGGTACCATTTCAGTAGCGATTTATTACTATTTGGGGGAACCACCACAATTAATCAACCAAGGTTTATTAATCCGGGGTTGACATTACAACCAAACGTCATGAAAGCTAGGGGTGCTTTGTTAGACATTAACCTTCATACCATCACCATGATGAACAACATTAAATGATTTGGTGCAGATATCGGTACGTATGACATATCTCCTCAGAAACAACCTTGGGAAAGCCGGAGGCAGTTGCTGGTTCAAATGCCGGACATAGATCCGGCGGTGAGAGGCAGTGCTACTGAAAACCACAAGCATTGAGCGCCATCTCTCAAGGCCGTCAGTTAAATCAACCATGATATATTGGATGAGCCCACCATGGAGCTGGGATATTTTCGTGGCCATCCCAATCTCATTTTTTGTATAACATGCAGAGTACTTGACAACTCTCTGGTAGGAGGACTACTTGGAGCTTTTGTGGTGTCATTTTGCGTGGGAGGGGCAGTGCGTGACGCTGCCTTTGGCTTTTGTTTGTTTGTCTTATTTTTTCGTGGCAGTCAACTCTCTCATATGCTTTACATGGCAGGCGCAATATTTGATGAACCTCTAGTTCCATTTTACGTGGCAGGAGCAGTCTTTGGTGAACTTCTACTTCGATTTTTCGTGGCAGTTGCAGTATTTGGTGAACTTCTATTTCGATTTTTCGTGGCAGGCGCAGTAGTTGGGGAACCTCTAGTTCCATTTTTCGTGGCAGCCACAGTATTTGGTGAACCTCTAGTTCGATTTTTCGTGGCAGGCGCAATATTTGGTGAGCCTCTAGTTCGATTGTTCGTGGCAAGGGCAATATTTGGTGAACCTCTAGTTCATTTTTTCGTGGCAGGCGTGATATTTGGACAACCTCAAGTTCCATTTTTTGTGGCAGGCGCAGTATTTGGTGAACTTCTAGGTCCATGTTTTGTGGTGGGCGCAAGGAATCTGAAGCTCCAGGTTGCCAAACGTGTGGGGAAACGCTAAATCGTAACGTTGGATTCCAACGTTACCTTCAATTTCTGGCGACAGCTTCGCAAAAAACCTAAAATCGTAACGTTGGATCGCGGCAAAAAAGGAAATATTGTTAATTCTCTTTGAAACGCGTTCCAACGTTATGATTTTATGTTTTTCGTGGAACTCTCGCCGAAAACGGATCGTAACGTTGGATTCCAACGTTATGATTTGCGTTTTCGCTTAGGAGGTGTTGCAAGTGGGTTCCATTTTTCGTGGCAGGCGCAGTATTTGGTGAACCTCTAGTTCGATTTTTTGTGGCAGGCGCAGTATTTGGAGAACCTGTAGTTCGATTTTTCGTGGCAAGCGCAGTATTTAGTGAACCTCTAGTTCAGTTTTTTGTGGCAGGCGCAGTATTTGGTGATTCTTAGGTTTCACGTGCAGGAGGGAGAGTGCTAGGTGATTTTACAATGGACATGTGGCATCAACCTCGCCGCTTTTTGGGGCCATGTCAAGCTCTTCTAACTCCGGCTCTGGCAGCTCTGGTTCCTCTGAAGAGGATAAACCATGTGTGACCCTGGAGAACTCTGAGACATCCTCCGAAGCTGAAGTTGCCTCAGCGAAAGCTCGGGCACGGGCAGGGATGTTCACATGGCCGTGTCCACGCCATTTTCATGCAGAGTTGTCAGAGCGCCAATCCGCGAGAGTCCTCAAGCCTGCTGATGTTTCTCGAGAAGACTTCTTGGAAACTTTCAAAACTGTGCTACGTCGCAAGGGCTATCTCCACAACCTCGTTAAGGCAGCAGTGGCAGACGAGCCGCACAAACATTACCAAGCAGATGGGAACGCAAGAGAAAGGCACAAACATTTGATTTTCTTGTTTCGACAACCTTTCGTACATGCTAGTGTCTGCAAGATGTTGGGTGAGCAATTTGGCGCCCACGGGTTTTTTACCTTTCACCGAGCGGGCTGGGTGGCCTACTTGGATTATTTGATGAGCGAGAGTGCAAAGAAGCCGGCCCAGGACTTGGATCGTCAAATGGTTTTTTACCCCGCAGCATACACATGGCAAAGAGCCGAAGCTGAGCTTGGTCAGATGTCTTTGCAGATGTCAGGTCGACGCCAAAATGATGGCGTGCAGCAGCGCAAAGAACCTGAGCCCAAGCGCCGCAAACAGATGACTTTCAGTGAGCTGACGGACTTTGTCGTTGAGCGCGGTATCCGTGCTGTGGGCGCACTTTGGCAGGCTGGATTTGCGGCACTCAAGTGTCTTTATCACGGATTTTGGATTCTCTGTATCATGCAAGGACTACTTTCTGCAATAAAAGCAGCCTAACCTTGCCATTGCTGTAATCGGCTGACACTTGTTTCATTCTGGCCCAAAGTTTCACAAAATATCGAAGTGTCTATTTTTTGGCACCCCATCCTGCAGCCAGGAAGCCAAAGAGGAGAAAAAGGCCGGCAATCCATTGATTTGGAACCATTTGGGGTCCTTGCGAGATGCCAACGCAGAGTTGCAGAAGATCTTGGGTGCGTGGCACCGTCCAGAAACGTTGGGCGCTACAACTCTGGTGTCCACACCCACATTTGCGTTGACCCAATTTGTTTTGCCACCGCCTGTGCAAGAGTGGATGCAAACCGGTTACTCCAAAGTTGCTTTGATTTTGCAAGGCCCGCCCGGAACCGGGAAAACAGAAATGGCCCTCAGCATCCTCTTGAGCTTGTGCCCTGCTGGGGTACATTTCCTGTCAAAATTGGACCAAATCAGGAAGATCACCATCAATGGTGGACAAGGACTACTGGTTGATGAATGCACCTTCCGCAACATTGACATCGACGACGCGAAAGCTTGGACCGACATTGCCCACCCTCGAGACGTTCGAGCTAGGAATCAAGACGGTCACATTCCCAGTGCTGTGCCGAGGATATTCACAACAAATCATCACATAGGTCAATTTTGGCCTCCAGAGTATTTCGATGTGAACCATCAACAAGCACTAGATCGTCGCACGCTCTGGTTGCACATCCCTGACAAAGTCTTCGAGACGAAGCACCAGGTGCCGGGTGATAGGGAGTAAAACATAACGTTGCAAAAGCCCATTCAGGGGAGGCCGAGAGGCCAACGATCCAGTGCAGTCATCCAGTATTTAGGGAGGCCGACGATCCAGTGCAGTCATCCAGTATTTAGGGTGTCTCCCTTGAATGGCCTTACCCGATGTTTTGTCGTTGAGTGCTGTTTTTTTTGCCTGGAACGGTTGTGTGCCTCCCTTGAATGGACTTACCCAACGTTTTGTTTTTGAATCGTGGTTTTGCTCTGAATGGTTGCATATTAGAGGTGGTTTCTGCTTCAAACTCCCTTGAACAAATAGCCTGATCCAAGATTTTTAGCCGCATCTTCAGGACGTAGTACCCTATCCTATCCTGCAAACTCCACTCCATCATTGATATGCATACTGGAAAAAGTGGTCCATCTGCTTGCATGCGCAGGCTACAGTTGCAGCTCCAGGTTTCAAAGCGGGTTTGGCCTTGGGTGACAGCAAGGTTGCAGAGCCCAACACAACGCTGCTTTCTACTCCGGCTCCAAACATTGATTCAGTTGCTCAGCTTGACGAGGAAGAGCTCAATGACATGATGGAAGCTTCCAAAGACTTCTTCGGGGAATGAACGCTGGGGAATAGCTCTTGGATGAAAAACGCGCTGTGAGGAACTCTGTTTCAGAGGGCCTTTCCCCATTCAGATATTATTGGCAAGGGTCTGGTGTGTGGCTTATCGCAATCCAACAATGTTTGGGCTACAACTGTGATATGTGTTGATTGCTTGGTGGGTTTGCATAGCAGAAATCTGTTTGGACGGTGATTCTGTTGGTGGGGGATTGGTGGGTGTCTTTACACACTCACATGTCATCTGCATTGGCCTTTAAAGCTTGCCACCTTCCAAAAATTTGAGGCTAAGATTGACACACCTTGGTTGGCAGGTTTAGCGTTCATGGCACCAAAACTTTTTGGAACATGGGTGATGCTCCTGCACGGGGATGTCAAAACCAATGAGATTTGCTCCAATTCAGGAGCCGGCGGCCGCTGCCACGCACTGTGGAATTTACAGGGACAAAAAATGAGCCCATTGTTGGAGCTGCGGTCTAGCTTCCCAGCCATGGGCCCCGCTTGTGTGTGTGTGTGTGTAGGGTATATAAGTATGCATTCAGCAATGTGATGTGATACAATAAGAGGTGCATTTGCGCCCAAACTTAAATGGTTTCGCAGATGTGTAAGAACCCGCTAGCCTGCAGAGTAAGTATCCTCAGTCAAAGCCTGGGTTTCCAGCTTTCCTTGGCTTCAGTACTGCAAGCGGCCCGATGAACAGCCAAGTGGCTATAAAAAGCTTTGTTATGTAGAATAATTACTGAGCAGAAGAATGGTTCTTTGAATTATAAGGTATATATAATATATGACAACAATGCACCTAGGCACATGCCATCAGAACAGCCGAGCTTTAACTTGTTTCATGTCCCTGGCCACCGTCACTCTGGCGCAGAACAAAGCGGCTGAAGTCAAGGCAACTCTGGCGCAGAACCAAGCCAAAATCCGAAGTTGCCAACAGCAAGCCCGCCGACAGGCAAAGTCTTTGCTCCAGGGTGGCCTATCTTGCGCTGCCGTGAGGCGAGTTCTTGCAGTATATGCTGTATCAGAATGGGATTTGGGTTTGGCAGTGCAGGCAGCACAGCGGCTATCCTCTTTGGCTACATCTGATGCAAGATTTCCCACGTCAGAGTCTGTGCGGACACTCTTCACAGAGCATGACCTGGACGATTTGCTGCAGGTATTTGATGATGGCCATGCACTTTGGGTACCTGCGCGGAAGTTTGCTTCTCAGTTCCTTCGCGAACATGATATGTTCAGATGGATAAAGCATCTGAACCTTTCCCAAGGTGTGGCTCCATCGGCCGCGGAAGTGTATGATTTTCATGAGAGCAAGTTGTTTGGATGCACGCCATGTGGGCAACCTAGAAAACGCACCGTCAACAAATTTGTGGCCCGGTTTCGGGCTAGATGGGCTGTGCGGAGAGGGCGCCTGCGGGCAACTGATGCTGTGGATCCCGACCTTCTTCGCCAGAAGGCGGTGCTATTATTCCGTTTGCAAGGCTTGTTTTTGTGACCCTTTTCTGGGCTTAGAAATGAGGCGTTTTTGTTTGGCGGATCCATTTTCGGGCCCGGAAAACGGGCTCTTTTTTGGACCCAGAAATTATACCAAAACTTGGCAGGTGGCATCTTTCTGGAGATCAGCTTCCTACTTGGCCAACAAATTCTCCCACCAGGACATTGTTTGGATCAATGTGGATGAGACATGCGTTACTTGCTCGCCGGCATGTCCAACAGGATGTGTGGTGGGTGCCCATTGCTGGAAGACTCACCCTGCCAATGCTCATATGAGGGTGAAGAAAGACACATCCAGGAAGACGTTCACTTATGTGGCCATGATCGCTAGCCGTCCTTGTATTCAAGCAGCCTTGCCCCATTTCTTGGTTTGCAGTGAAAGCCGGATGCCCAAGCTTGTTGCCAGAGCCTTCAAGGCATTGCCGCCATCCAGATTGCAACTGCTTCGTGGTAAGTCTTCGTGGGTGACGGCCGAGACCTTTGTGACAATTCTGACTGAATTGCAAAAAGCCTTGCAACCTTGGCTCCCTGCTGTGAAGCCTATCTTGCTTTTGGATTGCGCCTGCCCCCACTTGCCGAAAAAAGTGCTGTCTTTTGCACAGAAGAAAGGACTGCAGCTTCTCTTTGTGCCATCCTGTGGCACTAGCTTGTTGCAACCCTTAGACATTTTTGCTTTTGCAGCATTCAAAATTTATCTACGGCGTAAATACCAAGAGCACAGAAGAACAGCGCTGGATGGTCACCCTGACCTGCTTGCTTGGGTTTGGCAGCTGGGCCAAGCAGGTCAAGATTTTTTTGGAAAAAGGAAATGGGCCCACGCCTTTGCAGGTGTCGGGTGCGGGGGAGATGTTTCACAGCTACATTCCTCACTGAAAAATTTCATGGGGAATCCAGTGTCCTTTCCGCTTCCTGCCAAACCGACAGATGCAGAACTTGCTCTCATTTGGCCTAAAAGGCGCAAAATGAGTTATGCTGCTGCCTATCTCTTCTGAAAACGCCCAAGGCGTGTCACAATCCGTGCCGCTTATGCAAGAAAAAAGCTGCGGCAAGTATGGCACTATAAGGGCCCATCAACTTGAAGCATCGAATGCCTTCATTTTAAGGGCGCAGAAACCTGCCTTAACACATGGCGGACAATGTGATTCTTTCCTATGATGTTGTTGTTCTTGTTGCGAGACAGAGAGGAACAATTTGAGTCACCGTGTCGCAGCCTTTTTGGATTCAGCTTGCGGAGACTGTTGTGCACCACACAGCACATTGAGCATGTCTGATGCAGCAAGTGATGATACCGAACGGCGAAGCCATGGTGCAGATGACGCTGCTGCAGCTGGTGGGGGTAGGACGCCTGTTGCGGCAGCCCCACCGGATCCACTTCCACAATTGCGCGCTGAGAGGCAGACGCTGAAGCACCAGCTCAAAGTCGCTACGAAGCAGATAAGGAACGAGGCAGGCCCAGGGTTTGAGGAGCCACTTTCGGGAACCACTTTTAAAGCAGGGTGTGGTCTAGAGGACAGTAAGATCAGTAAGAACCACTTAGAACCCAATGAGGTTCGCAGAGGCGATTGGAGTCACAGAACTTGCTTTGGTGTTCTAAGAATTTCTTCTTATGGATCTTAGACTCTAAGAACCTTTTCTTGGTTTGCAGAAGGTCTTAGCAAAATGTTGGTACTTTGAACCTTGTACAACTAGGCCCCTCCGGACTGGGCCCCTAGAGTTACACCCTAGGGTTGCTCTAGACAATCATTCCTGTTCCTGTATCTTCTTGCTTTTTAAGTTCGTTAGTTTGCGAGAATCAGAGTTCGTTAATTTGAGCCACTGTGAAGGAGCGCCGTCGCAAAAATTTGATGAGGAGAGCCGGGAAGCTTTCAGCAGCTGATTTGACCTGGCTTTTGGCCCGTCGGGTTGTGCAATGAGAACTTGAAGTTTTTTGCATGTTGACAGAAACCCGCTTAAGGTGGGTGCGTGCAATGACTGACTTGGATGAGCTGTGTCGACCGACATGGCTGACCTGAAACCATTTCACACTTGCCAGCTCGTTTAATCGCTGCAGGCAACGTGTGTGCAGCTGTGGGTTGTTGTTCGAAAAACACCGCTGTCCCGCTACTGGAAGGCATAACATTGGGTGAAAGCATCATATGACAAAATTTGTGTGTGTACCATCAGAGTGTAGCGTGCTTTGTGGCACTCTGAGTATCTGTTCTTATCAGTGCGACAACTGATATGTCTCCAACTGGAGATTTGCTTGTCACATCAGTTTTGCTGGGGAAGTGTCTTTCTGAACTTGCTTGGGAGCCTTCATGTGTTGTGCTGGCGTGGCACTGCGCTCAAATCAATTTTAGACCATCATTGCTTTGAACGCTTTTTCCATGGTATGCCGAACTCTGCTCTTCAATGAATGCGGGAGCTGCAGCGGCATGCGCTTGGATTCCAGGACATGCTGGGCCAGGGGTTGGTTGAGAAAAAGCTTAGTTGCTTGGAGGTTTTAGCAGGTATCCTGCATGAATAACTTTGCAAGGTCCCCATCGCATCAAAGATCTTGATAATGCAATGTCATGAGCAACATTAAATGTAAACCTGTGTGTGTTTTCTAGGTCGCTAATTCCGGGTTGTGAAACATGTGTATGGATCGTCCAGCTCGCTGCTTGAATATGAATATGAATATATATATATATGATTGGTTTTATACTATATTATATTTTATATATATATATCTTATATATATATATACCAGTAGTACCGCACAAGGCGGTGGCGGAAGTTTCAGAATAGGAAACCTATAGGAGAGGTTGGTTGTTGTGAATCACGGATGGCAGAGCGAATCCACTGATTGACCGAAAGGTGGTTGGAGTTGTGATTGTTGGAGTGGTTGCAATGTTTGCAGTGGTCACCTCACCCACAACTGCAGGATGTAGTGTGTGGTGTAGTGCAGCTGTAGCTGTAACGTAGTGGAGTTGTAGTTGTGGTGTAGTGTAATTAGTGTAGTGCATTTGCAGTTAAATTGCCGTGTAGTGAAGTGTAGTGTAGTGTGGTGTAATGTAGTGTAATGAAGTGTCATGTACTGTAGTGTAGTGTAGTGTAGCGTAGTGTAGTGTAGTGTAGTGGTGTAGTGGGGTGTAGTGTGGTATAATTAGTTAAAGTAGTTAAGTGAGTTAAGTTAGTTAAGTTAGTCAGTGTCCACTTTTTCGACTTCTGAACGTCAAAAAGTGGTCCGAACTCTCAGTTTTTTACACTTTTGACTTGGACCTCCAGAGTATTTCGATGTGAACCATCAAAAAGCACTAGATCGTCGAACGCTCTGGTTGCACATCCCTGACAAAGTCTTCGAGACGAAGCACCAGGTGCCGGGTGATAGGGAGTAAAACATCTTCTCTCTTCTGGCTTTCTCCCTCTTTGATCTTCTCCATCTCTTATCTTCTCCTCTCTGACTCTTCCCACCTCTGCTTTTCCATCTCTCCATATTGTCGGAAGTTTGACTTCTAAACTTCCTTCGATAATGCGTAGAATACATATCGTATATAGCGTATATATGGAATATATACTTATGATATATGCAAATAATAAAGTATATTGATCTGGATATATACATTCGGGCACAAAACCAACACTGTTTTGTATACAAAGCCCCCCTAGATCCGGCAGGTTGTCTCGTGGGACAGTCCATGGCTCTCTGTCATGCTGGAGCGCCAACATCACGGACACATACTTGAAAAGCAAGAGACTTGGCCAAGATGCCCGATCATACCCTCAAGAACCAGCAGCAAGGCAGTAAGGTACCTTTATCATCTCTCCATGGTGTTTGGGGTGGACATCCTGCGTGGGGTTGGTTGAGATCTGTTGGTGCACGGTCCTCGCAACAGAAATCATTATACTTAGGTGAAATGACTTAGGAATTGTGGGTCGTACCCCAACATGCAATGGCCTATATGTTACCGAAGGAAATCAACAATGTGAAGAACCAAAAATCTGTTTTGCAAAATTTGGGTATATGTCGGATTTCCCCAAGAAGTTCTGGGTGTTTGCATTGGAGATCGCGCTCCTTTGATGTTGAGGTGTTGGTTCATGCCCCTGAAAGCTGCAGCGGCGCTGCTTTGAGTGGCCAGCTTCATTTGGTGCTTTGCGCGCGGCTGCAGCGGCTGTGCAGACAGGACACGGCGCATGGGTATCCATGTGTCATCATATAATAGTTGGGTTCTCTCGATCATCTCCCCAGAGGAACCTTGGTGGTTGCATTCAAGTTTAACATTGGGTTGGCTGTGATCCGGCGACGCAATGTCGCAAGATCCTTAATGTCAACCCCGGATTAATAAACCCTAGGCTGTTTATTTGGGGGGGTACCATTTCAGTAGCCAATTACTATTGTTTGGGGGAACCACCACAATTAATCAACCAGGGTTTATTAATCCGGGGTTGACATTACAACCAAACGTCATGAAAGCTAGGGGTGCTTTGTTAGACATTAACCTTCATACCATCACCATGATGAACAACATTAAATGATTTGGTGCAGATATCGGTACGTATGACATCTCCTCAAAACAACCTTTGGGAAAACCGGAGGCAGTTGCTGGTTTCAAATGCCGGACATGAATCCGGCGGTGAGAGGCAGTGCTGCAAAACCCTAAGCATTGAGCGCCATCTCTCAAGGCCGTCAGTTAAATCAACCATGATATGTTGGATGAGCCCCCATGGAGCTGGGATATTTTCGTAGCCATCAATCTCATTTTAACGTATAACATGCAGAGTGGCGACAACTCTCTGGTAGGAGGACTACTTGGAGCTTTTGTGGTGTCATTTTGCGTGGGAGGGCAGTGCGTGACGCTGCCTTTAGCTTTGTTTGTTTGTCTTTGTTTTTTTCGTGGCAATCAACTCTCTCGCTGTAAACTTTACATAGCAGGCCTGTTATTTGATGAACCTCTAGTTCCATTTTACGTGGGAGCAGTCTTTGGTGAACTTCTACTTCCATTTTTCGTGTGATTTACAGTATTTTGGTGAACTTCTATTTCGATTTTCGTGGCAGGCGCAATCAGTTGGGGAACCTCTAGTTCCATTTTTTTGTGGCAAGCTACAATATTTGTGAACCTCTAGTTCCGATTTTCGTGGCAGCGCAATGTTGGTGAGCCTCTAGTTCGATTGTTCGTGGCAGTTCAATTTTTTTGAACCTCTAGTTCATTTTTTTCGTGGTGAGCGGCGTGATTTGGACAACCTCAAGTTCCATTTTTTTTGGCAGGCGCAGCATTTGGTCAACTTCTCATGTCATGTTTTGTGGCGGGCGCAAGGAATTTGAAGGTCCAGGTGGCCAAACGTGTGGCGAAACACTAAATCGTAACGTTGGAATCCAACGTTATCTTCACCCTGGCGACAAAGCTTTCGCAAAAAACCCAAAACCGTAACGTTGGATCGCGGCAAAAAAGGAAATATTGTTAATTTCTTTTGAAACGCGTTCCAACGTTATGATTTTATATTTTCGTGGAAACTGTCGCCAAAAACGGATCGTAACGTTGGATTGCAACGTTATGATTTGCGTTTTCGCTTTTCAGCGAGGTGTTGCAAGTGGGTTCCATTTTTTTCGTGGCAGAGCGCAATGTTGAAGTGAACCTCTAGTTCGATTTTTTTGTGGCAGGCGCAAGTATTTTGGAGAACCTGTAGTTCGATTTTTCGTGGCAAGCGCAGCATTTTGTGAACCTCTAGTTCAGTTTTTTTTGTAGCAGAAGCAGTATTTGGTGATTCTTTGGGTTTCACGTGCAGGAGGGAGAGTGCTGGGTGATTTTACAATGGACATGTAGCATCAACCTCGCGCCGCTTTTGGGGCCGTGTCAAGCTCTTCTAATCCGGTTCTAGCAGTTTGGTTCCTCTGAAGGATAAACCGTATGTGACCCTGGAGAAATTTGAGGCATCCTCCGAAGCTGGGAAGTTGCCTCAGCGAGCTCGGGCACAGGCAGGGATGTTCACATGGCCGGTATCCACGCCATTTTCATCTGCAAGAGTTGTCAGAGCGCCAATCTGCGAGTCCTCCAGCCTGCGATGTTTCTCGAAAGACTTTTTGGAAACTTTCAAAACATGCTACATCATCCTGGGGCTATCTCCACAACCTCGTTAAAGGCAGCAGTGGCCCAGACGAGCCGCACAAACATTACCAAACGGATGGGGAAACGCAAGAGAAAGCACAAACATTTGATTTTTCTTGTTTCGACAACCTTTCGTACGTACTGGTGTCTGCAAGATGTTGGGTAAACAATTTAGCGCCACGGTTTTACCTTTCACCGAGCGGGCCAAGGGTGGCCTGCGGATTATTTGATGAGCGAGTGCAAAAAGCCGGCCCAGGACTTGGATCGTCAAATGGTTTTTTACCCACCAGCATACGTCACGGCAAAGAGCCGGTGCCGAGCTTGGTCGGATGTCTGCGGATGTCGGGGTCGACGCCAAAATGATGGGCGCAGCAGCGCAAAGAACCTGAGCTCAAGCGCCGCAAACAGATGACTTTCCAGTGAGCCCGACGGACTTTGTCGTTGAGCGCGGTACATCCGATGCTATGGGCGCA
>CALNXK010000931.1:0-24798 GCA_942486035.1 Porites lobata | reverse complement strand
TTCTTATAACCAAAATTACTTAAAACTAGAAGGTAAACAAATGCAAAAAAAAAAATACGGTGAAGAAATCTGCAAACGGTTAGACTTTTTAGTGTTCTCGGATAAGGACGATAAATCGCAGGCCCCATCTCACAATCCTGGCACAGATAAATTCTTTGGGGCGATGAACAACCCACGTACTGTGTGGTGGTCTATTTCTCATGAGGGAAGGAACTGTTACGTGCCCCAGTAATTCAGTGTGGGCTGTAACGGTGACTCTGCAAGGATTGGTGAGCCTAAGTAAATAATATAAGATAAAACTTCGCAAGCACCCACCTGAACAGTCGCGTCCATTCCCGCTATACCCTGGTTTGCAACTACAGTTATAGGAACCTTTGGTGTTATTGCAGATGGCATTGATGCTACAATTATTTTCAGTGCTGGACCGGCATTCGTCTACATCTAAATGATAATTAATTTTAGTTAAGATGCATCTTGAATCAATTCTACGTAGGACAGTGTGGCAACAAAGATATGTTATGTACTAAAGGTTACGGAATGCGGACGACAGCGAAGGTCTGACATGATGCTCTTGCTCAACCAACGCTGTGCTTTGCGTAAGTTTTAGTGATAGTGAAAGTCAAATCAGGAGTAATCAGATAACGAGTGATAGAAGGTCCAAACGAGCGTTATCAGATTGCGACTTCTGCATTCCACTGCATTCTTAGTGGGAGTTTGAACGTAGCTGCCTACAATACGTACCGTGCAGGCGTGATGGAGATTAGGATTGCGGGCTCTTCTTGTCGCCGGCCGCAATTACTCTTTGATCAAATATATTAATAATTATTTTCTTTCTCACACTCGATCGGACCCTCGGTTTTTTAATCTTTCATACGACAACCAATATATTTTTTCTCGACAATTTTCTATTCATGCAATCAAACTAACAATCCGCTTGATCATTCACAATCATTTAATTGTTTTTGTACTAACATGCTGTCCGTGTTTGACGCTATGCAGAAATCCATCCGACATGTCCAGTGAAGTCCGACGCTGAAGAGTCCACCTAACGTTGAAGTGTGGGTTGGATTTAATACTCCGGCAAATCATACTAAGAAAAGTAGTTCTCGAAGGCCGCAAAAATCTTTAGTGAAAGTAAAGCTTCTTTTTAGCTCTATTTAATTTACTTTCTTACCTGCTTGACAGCGAAAGTCCTTAAAACCAGAAGGACACAAACACCGATATCCTCTTGCTGAGAATCCGGATTGACAGATTCCTCCATTGTAGCAAGGGGACTTATCACAGGCACTCTTTCAAAAAGAAGAAAAAGAAAGTAAAATAAGGGGCTAGTGGAGTTTTCATAGTAAAGAAGTATCATCGCCGTGGACCTTTTTATGCTCAAGGATTTTTGATATTTCATACTGTTTTGAGGATCAGAAGTGGAACACCAGCAGCAAAAGAAGTAGAAAAGGACAACGGAAAGGAGGAAGGAAGCAGGAAGAGGAGGAAGAGGAAATGAGAGGACAAGGAGGAGAAGGAAGGAGGAGGAGGAGGAGGAAGAGGAGGAGGCGGAAAGGGGAGGACAAGGAGGAGGACGAGGAGGAGGACGAGGAGGAGGAAGATAAGAATCGGAGGAGGAAAAGGAAGAGAAGGAACGGAGGAGGAGAAGGAGGAAAGAAAGAGGAGGAAGAGAAGGAGAAGGAAAGGTAAAGCAGGAGGAGGAGAAGGGGAGGAAAGGAAGAGGAGAAAAGTAGGAAGAGTAGGAGGAAGGAGGAGGATGAAAAGAAGAAGGAGGTCGAACAATAATAAAATTGAAGACAATCTTACATCTGCTCCATGATATAGGTAACCATCTTTGTCCACAAACTCATTATCATGCAGAAGGTGGGTAGCGTTGTTGAGCTCACATTTTTGTGTGTTCACGCAATAGTTGACACTCACGCAGTTGTTTTCGTGGTAACAATGCAGCTTGCAGGTCTCAAAATCGACATCAGCCCTAGTTCCTATGGTGTGGTTCACCAAACGTTTATTAATGAAGAAGAAAGGTGGTGGGAACACCAGTATGCGACAGTTTTCTGAAACAGGAAAGAAACAATTGAATAAATATGTAATTCTTTTTGTTTATTTGTTTTGTTTTTAGCTTCTCTGTTTTGGTTTTATTTAACAAACTCACGAGTCAAATCTTATTCTGGAGCTCAGCTTTTAGGTTTGATAAGATTTTATATACAAAGGCTGGCGTGAAAGCTCTGTATTATGTAGGAATTGAGAGTGTAAAAGTGATTGTTGCCCTCGCAGGGATTTCGAGCAGAAGGCGAAATCCCGAGGAGGCACTCTTAGACTAGTAACTCGCGCGTATGTTAAGGAAAGTACTTGCAGTTGAAATATACAGTCATACAGTCAATATAGAAAAAATCTCGATTTGCTTGAACAGGGGCCGCGAGGAATCGGTAGGCAATGATGACGTTTCTATTGTTTGCGTCCGCAAGTACGAAATAGTTAGGATGACGTAAAACACAAAAAATCCCGAAGGGACCGCTTACAATAGGTAGATTTTGTGACATTAATTGTGCAGTCATTCTTCGATACTCTTCTTCATTACGTGTTATCAGTCACATTCTGTGGAGCAGTTGTTATGAAAGTCATGGACCAAAAGACACTCGTTAAGCGCAGATGAAGTTATAAGGTGCGTATAACAGTGTATATTTCAACACCAAGTGAGTTTTGCCAGACACGAGTGCACAAATCTTTGATTCGGGAAACCTTGCCAGGCACTCTTTCTCTTTCTTTGACCGGAATAAGAGTCGGCCCCAAACAAGCAAGACGAGTAAATGATTCAACGGCTAGCTCATCACCAGCAGAACGATGGACGATTACAGAAATTCGCCGATCATCAGATTCTGTGCTGACTTATTCCCTGCTAACAGATGTCCTTCCGCTATGAAGTTTAGAATAAGACTAGAATCAGTAGAATGCGCGAACGTGATTTGATCAAACGTCCTTCTAATTTCTAAGGCTTACTTTCCGGCAAATAAAATGAACTAAATGTAGAAAGTGAAATAGAAATAGCGAAAAATTAATCTCCTAATTAAATATTTCTTATGGTTTAGAACAAAATATTCTTGAAACTGAGAATGTTTTGATCAAAGCTGTGTAAATCGAACCGAAACTGTGCACGGAACCTTGCGTTTCCTGAATTTATCTCACCTATTGTATGGAATATGTGTGAACATCTTCATTATGAAATCGGTATATATATTTCAAAGAGCTACATTACTCGTACTCTAGTATGCATTGCAGGATACTTTTTCCTTATCAGTGTTTGATAAATGCGTCGTTAGACTGACAGCTACTCGCGCTAAGTCTTTCACAATAACAGTTTAGATCAATAACACTCGGTTGTGATACCGCTTTTTTACTCATTGTAAACTTCGGCTTATAAGCCCTGGGTTAATACATTTTAGGGAGGTTTATAAATGGAGGGACTTTGATCCGATTATAGTGTTTAGTGGCGCATCGAAGCTGGCGATTTAAGGCGCATATTCACAACAAAACTGTGGCGGAGGTACTACAAATAATGATGCCTTTGTTGTCTCGGCAGTGTCGAACTTGAACAACATTTACAGAGGGAAAATTTAGATCAGTAAACCCCTTCATTTGTTAGCCACCCACTTTAACATTAGAGACTGCAGGGTTTTAAGTTTGAGTCTGAGCGATCGTGACATGTTTTTTTGCATAAGACAGTTAAGCTGGATGAAAGCTGCCCCAGAAACAAAGCTTTTCAGGAATTATGCAAAATATTAAAGACCCTGCAAAGTTTTGTGAAAACCTTGGAGGTATTAATTGGGTTGATAGAATGAATTCCTCCGGGACAGCAAATGAAAATGTTATTTGTGTTGACAAACCCTGGCTCAATTTTAAGTCCGCATTCCTTAAGGTGGCTGATCGTCACGCCCCGCTTATCCAGAAGCGAGTACGTGGTGTAGTTAATTGTCCATGGATAACTGGCCAAATAAAGAAAGACATTCGTCAGCGTGACTACTTTTTAAAAAAGGCGAGAAAATCATCCCGTAACGAAGACTGGCTTGCGTATAAATCTATGGGAAATCGTGTGACGAACTCAGTAAAGAGGGCAAAACAAACATACAACAAGAAGTTACTTGATAACCATAAAGATGACACCAAAGCCTTTTGGAGAATAATGAAGAAGATCATTCCCGGGAACAAGAGCTCTGGCGGTTCCAAAAATATCAATATTGACGGTGTGCTTTGTAGTGAGGCCAGTGATGGAAAGAAAATTGCTAATGATTTCAATAATTTTTTCGCTTCAGCCGCTGTACGCCTTAACCCTATTCAGACTGGGCTTTTTTGGTCAATCTGTGACTGGGGGGGGCTCCTCGGACCCCCCCTCTGTATCTCTGAAACCAATAATGCTAGGGTCATGAAATTTACACACAATGATCATCTCCGTACAAAGAAGCCCCACACCCAGTTTTGACTTGCCACGCCCAATGATGACGTCACAGTGACGTCATATTCCGATTTTTCAATGTTTCTTATTATTTTTCCACTTAGATACGTAAAATATCAATAATATTGGTAAAGTCATCTCTTTGTTATCCTTTCTTATGAACTAGTAACAAGGAAACACTTGTACAGCGAGAAAAAGCAATAGGAAGCAATAAAATTTAAAATTTGAAATGGTTGTCCGCCATCTTGGATCCGCCATCTTGGATTTCCGTTTTTTTGTTAAAATTATAATTTAAAGCAACTTTCAAAGGGGAAAAAGCTCAGAATGTATAAAAGAAGTATCAAACTAATGTTTATTACCCAAACAAATGACTTTGGAAGGGTTATTTGGAAAATAGAGCAGCATATTTGTCAAAGCAAAAAAGTGACAAATTTTACCCCACCCCTCCCCCCCAAATATTCGATGTTGAAACATTTTGATGTAATTCAAAAACTAGTCCCAAGCAAAGACCATTTTAGCAACAAAAAGCACTATAAGTGTAAAAACGCGATCTTAAAACAAAAAAATCACCATTTTTTAAATTTTCCAAAACCTATGTGTCAGAAACTGGTTGCCATGGCAACATGATTAATCACATGGCCATGGAAATTATACCAAAATGTTCCTAGATAAATTTTAGGAAAAGTCAGAAAATTTGAACGTCATAGCTCTTTCGGTGTAGGAGTTGTCACGATTTTGCCAGAGGGGGGGTTCGAAAAGCCCCCCCCCCCCAGTCTGAATAGGGTTAAGCCTTAGTGTTTCTTTTAAAAAAAGAAGCGTTGATCAAAAAGTTAATGAATCAATACCAAATTTTAAATTTGAATTGATAAATGAGTCGCTGGTTGTTAAGACACTTCAAGGTCTCAAAGCAAGCAAGGCTAGTGGTCTTGACAATATATCTCCGCGTATGTTGAAGGATGCTGCAGTGGTTGTTGCCAAGCCGCTGACTCGAATTGTAATTGAATCATTGTCACAGGGTACGGTGCCGAGTGAGTAGAAGAACGCAAAAATAACCCCACCGTATAAGAAAGGAATGTCTACCGATATGGATAATTACGGTCCAATTTCGGTTTTACCAGTTGTGTCCAAAGTGTTGGAGAGGGTTGTACATCATCAACTACATAGCTTTCTAAGCGAACATAAGCTGCTCAGCCCTTTTCAGTGTGGCTTCAGAAGGAACCATTCAACTGAATTTGCCGCTGTTGTCTTTTCAGATTACATCCGGCGTGGCATGGACCTTGGATTGCTCACCAGGGCGTTATTTATTGACTTGCGCAAGGCATTTGACTCTGTTGATCACGAAATACTTACTAGCAAACTAGAGTCATATGGGCTTAAGGATATTGAGTTAGACTGGTTCCGAAACTACCTAACAGACCGAAAACAACTCGTGAGTTTTCGTAAAGAAATCTCTGGTGCATGTCTTATAACATTGGGTGTCCCTCAAGGGTCAATTCTTGGCCCTTTTCTCTTTGTCCTGTTTGTCAACGATCTGCCTATAGATCTAGAACGATGCCAGATTCTGATGTACGCTGACGATACAGTTATGTATTTCACCGCTATCGTAATGCCCAAGATTACAGTGGTACTCTTACCAGTGAACTTGCCAAGGTTAATTTCCGCTAATAACTTGTACAGTAAATAAGAAATTTCAGTCATGTCTTGAAAATTAACAGATCAATTAATAATTCATTGCTCTACTAATAGGCAGTGAAAAATGACAACGACTAAAAGAGAACTCCGGTTGGACTACTGTCTTCAAACAATTTCTTTCCAGCATGTTGTTTAATCCACCTCGATCCTTATTATATAGCAGAAGAACTTATAACGTTAGCAAAGAAATTACTTGTCATGACAAGATCACTGCTTCATCGCAAAGAAATATGTATTCCAAGCTTTAATCATATCAAACGTTGCTGACCGAAAAAAAAAACTTTTAAAAAATGTTAGGCTAACAGGTTTGCAAGAAAGATATATGAAAAATATCGATTGAGACATTCAATAAGCACTTAATATACAATGCTTTACTCAACATATATATATGAACAAAAATATTCGAGAATTTGCATGACTATTTGTTGAATTAGTCATAATAAGTTGAATAAAAATTTAAAAAGCACTTACTTTTGAAAACAACAACAAAAGAAATAAAATGAAATAAAAAAGGAATAAAAAAAGTCGCTCTTTGTTAGTCTTGAATGGTCACCCCGTTAACTCGGCCTCATTTTGAGCGTTTCACAGCTTGCAGCATGACTCGAAGTATCGTTAAGCTTTCTTCCTTTCTGGTTTTTATGTCATGATAAGTATTTATTTTTAATTTTACTACGAAGTTTGGAGTAGTGAAACACAAAGTGTCAGATATTCAATTCGCTGCTTCAAGAATTGTTAATTCCGCTTTCATTTTGTATGTTTAATTGAGTTGCCTTCAAGGTACGGTGACTTAACTAAAGAAGGTTTTCAAAATTTGTAGATAATATAAAATGTTAAATGCTTACCATCAATGCAACCAAAGGCAACTGGGAATAAAAACAGCGACAGACCAAAGGCACAAAGTTGGAGACAAACGTCCATGCTTGGTAATATCCTTACCATCTTATCTCAGTGGTGTGGAAACTTAAAAACGTGCGCCAAAAACGGGAAAAAGATTATTATAAAGGCAGTATGACCCTATTAATTTCCCTTTCTCGGCTTCAAATAGAGAACTATGTCATGACAGCTTTCAGTATTCAACCAATAAGAACATACGGACAAAAAACAATATTTTCCCATGTACAGGTAGCTGTGGCTAATATTTGATATCCCTGTGTTAATGGACTATGCTTGTTATTGTTTTGGTACCAAATTTAATTGAACCCGTTTTAAGAAAAGATACTCATGTTCTTAACTGAACTCGATTTGAAGAAAGTGACATCATTTTCGTAACATATTAAGGAAAGTGACAAGAAAGTTACGACTAGATTCCTGAGCGAGTTCTGAGGGGCTAGCGCGCTCAGCAGAAATTTTTTGCACGCGCTCCCAGTTATTATCCATGCAGCGTTTGTCTCTTCTAGATTTGTCTGTTTCTCCCCTTACAACCTCCTTTATTTGATCCAAAGTGGCCATATTAGGGGCAACCAACGACGGTTTCCTCCTACATACATTGAACACACTTTTTAGGCTATCCAGAGTACTTTTAGATCTCTAGAAATGCATTCTACGCGATGCTATAAAATTTGTATCTGTTCGGTCATCCCAGGGCAACTTGAGTCTGTTCGAAATTAAATTATTAGGGCTCCAGTATTTCTTTCCCGAAAATTTTTGATGCAATTTAACGTTTTACGAAAGCGCCGGTTTTTTTAATTCCTCTCTACATCGCATTTTTGAGTCCGAAAATTTTAAGTTTCCTTTTTACTACGAAAAATAACCTAACCTGGGGAGTACAATGTGAAAACTCAAACTTCAGAAAATCGTAGCGGATTTATTGGAAAAGCTTCGAAAATTGTACATGAATCGAACGGTCATCTAGAAATTTTTAGCTGTCCTCAAGTAATCGAAAATTCTAGGCAATATTTGCTTTTAAGAACAGATATTTTATAGAAAACGGTCGTTGGGTGCCCCTGCCATATTGGCATTTAGCGTCGAAATTTGTGACGAGCGCTAATGGACGCGTCCGACCGCCATAACGACGTTATGTTAATCTTCGAAAAACCATAAGTCCGCAAATATTCAACGTACTGATTTCTATTTGGCCCATTTTCAAAGTTTAGGAAGTCTAGTTCTCAGATAAAAAAGTATATTTGTGACGCACCGACGAAGCCTTCCGTATTATTTGTCTTGAAAGACACAGTGATTTCTCTGGCGTTATAAATTTTTCCTTGCGGCGTAACAGCCAGGAGTTTGCGAAAAGTAATATGAATCCAATCAATTCGATTGTTACGCAAAAAAGTTACCCCGCAAATAGTGAACTGAACTGTTCTACTTAATAACGAATTTCAAAACCCGACGTAACAGAAAACATTTTTTGAGATATTGAAGTTCGCGTTTTTGTCCAAAGTTGCGCAAGGGCATTTGGCACAAATTTAGTGGTCTTACATGTGAACAAACCATTGATAGTGAAGCGTTCCGAGTTATTTGCTTCAAAGACACAATAAATTTTGCGGCGTTATTAGTCTTTCTTGGCGGCATAAACAGACAGTATATTTGGGTAAACTACTTTGAACTCAATTCGTTTGCGTGACCAAAAATCATGAAAAATAGGGCTAACAGGCTTTGAATGAAGATATATGGAAAATATCAACAAAGAAATTCAATAAGCACTATATGCAATTCTTTACACAACATAAACTATTAACAAAATATACGACAATTTTGCATGACTATTCCAGTTGGTTGAATTAGTCAAAATGAGTCAAAAAAGAGAAAAATTAAAAACAAAAACACTCACTGCACTTTTGAAAATAAAAGCCAAAAAGTATAAAAAGGGAATAAAAAAGTCGTTTAAATGTTCATCCCGTTAATCTCATTTTAAGCGGTTCACCCCTTGCCGTATGATTCGAAGTATCGCTAAGCTTTTTCTCTTTTCTGGTTTTTATGTACAAGTATTTATTTTTGTTTCTACTACAAATTGTGGAGTAGTGGAACATAAAGTGTTAGAAATTTATCCCACTCATTCAAGAATGTTTAATATAGGAGGGTCCACAATAGGGGTTCGCAAATCCCGCTTTCCCACCTTTTTCTCTTATTAATCCCGCCATCCCGCCCTATTTTATGCCCGAATCCCGATCCCATCCCATTTTTTTACAAGATTTTTTGCTTAATTATTGAAATAGACTTACCTTCTAACAATTGTCAGTGTTGATGATCATTTTTTCGTCCGCGCTCTGGTACATGTTTACTTTGATAATTTTAGAAGTCCTGTATTTTTGGAGTTAGGTAGATTGATGTCTCACTATGATTCAACTGCTTTGCTGCTAGTTTCCGGCGATGAAGCCAATTCTGTCAATTGCTTACGTGGAGTGTAGGACATAAAAAATGTATATAAACACACTGGTTGAAAAGACAGAGAAAATGGTCTTTTTTATGAAAACATAAGCCTGCTATTGAATCAAATAGTACGACCAAATGCGGGTACCTTTCCAAGCAGGAAGTTTGCTTCTCCATCCAGAGTGACAATAGTCAACTTTCGCAAGCTAGCGAGACCATTTTAGTCGCCGACTGTAGCGCGGGGCACAAAGTTCATTGATATTCCAGGTTATAATAGATCTAATACAGGGATAATGAGGTCGTTGCTCCCTCTGGTTATTAAAATTCCCGCATCCCGCTCCTGTTTTCAGCTCGCATCCCGAGTATCAGCACGAAAAATAGCCAAATCCCGCATCCCGCCAAACCTATTGTGGACCCTCATATATATTTGAATGGTTGATTCCACTTTTGAATGTTTAATTGAGTTGCCTTCAAGATACGTTAACTTAACTAAAGGAGGTTTTAAATTAAATTTGAAGATGATGTAAAATGCTTACCAAGATTAATGCAACCAAAGGCAACTGGGAATAAAAACAGCGACAGACCAAAGGCACAAAGTTGGAGACAAACGGCCATTTTCGGCATTATCCTTACCAAGTTACCTCAGTGGTTTGGAAACTAAAAACGTGTTCCTAAAAACGGAAAAAACATTAAAAGGCAGTACAACCCTATTAATTTTCCTTCTCACGGCTTCAAATAGAGAATTAGGTCATGACAGCTTTCAGTATTCAACCAATAAGAACATACGGACTGCAAACAATATTTCCCCATCTACGGGCAGCTGTTGCAAAATTTCAATATCCCCGTGTTAATGGGCTAATTGCTTGATATTGTTTTGGTACCAAATTTGAACACGTTTAAAGAAGTGATACACATTCTTAACTGATTTCGATTTGAAAAAAGTGACAATCTTTCGTAACATATCCACGAAGTGACGAGAAAATGGGATGGATTCCTGAGTCCTGTAGGGCTCGCTTAGGAAAGGATTCTTGCACCCACTCCCAGTAATTCTCCGTGCATAAGTGTTTCTCCCTTACGCAAAAGTAGATAGCAGTTTTTCTCTCCTTTAGATTTATAAGAATTTATATATCTTCTGTGTTTGGGGGTATAATAGTACCATAAAGAGATAAATGAGATGCAAAAATGTCTCACAAATGAAGAACACTCATGTTATGTTAACTTTAAGTGTTTAGCAATTTCCGCAGCCGCCAGCATTAGGGGTTTGTTTATCTTGTCTGTTTACCTTACTCTACTTCCCTGTTTTAAAATAAAATGTTTCCCCGGGCTACCTAAAACTGAGTAGGTCATGAAAACGGTCAGTTTTGTAGTTAAAAGAAATTGTGCTTTTTAGAAGCTAATAATCCAGGGGAGAGCCACACCTAATTGTTGAATATATGAATTCTCACAAATGAAAACAGTTACTCTTGGAACTACCAACTACGACCTTTTTTTGTACAGATTAATTATTACGGAAAGTGGGAAACAAGTCTGTTTCAAATATTAAGCTACATGCAGGAAATGGTTTAAACTTATGCTTCGCGGTAAAATTTAATGAGGGAGTAAATGAATTTTGCACAACACGTTCCTGTTTGGCTAGTGTTTACCATGTGGTTGGCTTATTTTGAGTAAAGTGAGTCAATTCAATTAAACCTTTCCAGCAAAAAGCCTACTAAATATATTGGTGACATATATCCACCTGCGGTTAACGTACTCCCTTGCTAAGTACGTACAATTAGGATTTTAGGAATATAAAGTATAATTGACCATTTTATTAAAATTATTAAAATCATTATATTTTTTTAGTTATTTTGTATTATTAATATCATGTTTTATCTTTTAAGGAATGGGATGACTTGGAAAATAATCATAACTAGAAGGCGAATGACTGATTTGAAGATCAAAATATCGGTACTACAGGAATAGTGACTTGTAACTAAGCGCTATTAAAGGGATAAGGGGTAAACAAACATCCCTCCACCTAATGGTGCAGACTTAATTATATCTTGCGGTTTTGGAGCAACAAAGAGAAAGTTGAGCTGATTCGAATGGAGGCTTATAACTAAAAGGTGCATGTAAAAATATATTTATAGACAGCGATTCTAAGTAAGAAATTAAATTGAAAATCCATCTGTCCAATGACGTATGTAAATCGTGTTTATCTTCTTATCACGCAATGCTCAACTCAACTGTTAAAATCCATCGACAGATTTTTTTTTGGCTATCGCTAATTTTTCAGTTTTGTAGGGAATGAAATATGTCAGAAAAAAAGAAGGGAAAAGAAATAGACAATGAACCTGTTAGCTCGGTCAGCTTGCAAAGAAACAAGGACTGATCATAAACTGTCATTCAAGGCCTTTACAACTTGGATTCTCTTTTATTCCTTTGTTTTATGACTTTTTTATTTCTGGAACACAAAGTCAGGGTTACTGGGGGGAGCCCCCAACTTTTCTAGAGGAAAACTGTTTTTGTTTAAGTATAAGGGACATGCTGAAAGCCGAGTACCTGTCATTTTACACCTTATCCAGGTTGAGGTTTTTAGAGAGATATCTCATTGAGAATGTTGCAAATACTATGTCCGAGTCTAGATTTCTAAAATTTTCTTGGGGAGGATTCGCCCAGACCACCCCCTCCCCCCAAGAAACTCGCGTCTCCGGCGCGAGTTTTTAGGGGCAGCCCCCAGTTGAAATTGCGCTCCGCCGTCCCTGCTAATGACTCTCTATGGGTATTTCCAAAGAAATCAAAGTCGCGATGATCGCCTTCGTTGTGGTCGCTCAACTCGCTATTAGCGGTACCCCGGCCGCAATAACAATTTTCGTTGAAAAACCGACGATTTAAAGGAAAACGCGCGACGAAACACGACGTCCGCAGGTCCACGTAGAGAGGTTCATGTTTCCATTCAGGGATTCGCTTCCCGCCTTAAAGGGGCTTTATTTCGAGAATATTGCTGTTTTGGGTCAATTCTGTGCTGAAGGCTTTACATGATTGCTTACTTGAAATCCAATCACAGACAGACGACTCTCCTGATCTACCTACCTTTTTAGGACAAATGAAATAAATAGGCCACTTGCACTAAGAGGTCACGTGACCAATGCTTTCTTTAAACAATGAGTTGGAATCTTGCTGATGCCAAAAATTGTTAAAGCACACAAGGGCATTAAAGGGAGATATTTTGTGGCACTTTGATTTTTCAGCAAAGTAGTATGATTTGTATTGGCCGCCATGTTGGAGGGCATGCTCTTGCCCTCCAACAAGGCGGCCAAAACTAATTCTTGCTTAATATCTTGTTCAACGTTTCTTATAACATAACAAAAGTAAATCGCGCGCTCTGATTGGTCAGTTAGCCACTACCATTTGCCCGTGGGTGCACGCTGAGAAACTGAGCTAGCGCGGTAAAATTTAGGCAAATTCAACAAATCTTCTCTCCTGACGGTAAAATACACCGATGAAATGCACAGATGAAAAGTGGAAGGTGAAGAAAATACTAAGCTGTCGTTTTGAAGGAAAAAAGACAAAAGATCAAGCGACAAATTTGCCCTGGATGAATTAATCACTGTTTTCCTCGCGGCTAGAATCGGCTGGAGGAAAATCGAGCGAGCAAAGATTTAAGGTACATTTTGTGTGTTTTTTTTATAGAGGAGAAAGTCTGTTTGAAATGTAAATTTATCAATTACCATTGTGTTATTGACTTTTTGGTCAAGCTGATGCAAAATTCGAGCAAATATTTTAGGAAACACGCTCAAATTCGAGACAGCTTTGTTGTGAAGTTTTCATCGCATCGATTAACAATTTTAGTTGAGTTTAAACGGGCACATAACGCTGGAATAAGCGAATTTCATTTGAGTACATAAACATTTGGGTTTTCAAATAAATTTTTCAAAAAATAACTTCTGTGTGTATTATTTTGTTCCTCAGTGTTCATTCATAACTCGTTCAGGGAACAGTCGAAAAACAACAGCTTCAGCGCCGGCTGTGTGTCGGCGAATTTCAGTTGACTTTCCTAGTTGGATTTCCCCAGACAGATTTCGATACAAAGCTAGTTAATTTCTTTTTAAAATTAGTGTTACCTGTTATTCTAAAGGAATTACTGTCAAATTTTCTCATTTCTTTTTTACGTTTATTTCAAAAATTGTCACATAAATAAGCTTGATAATTATTTCATTTATTTAGTTTTAGCTTATTTTTTAGAGTCTTTTTAGTTAGTGTTTATAGTTGCAGATATAGTTTTCCCTCAAAGTTTTTACCCTAATATTAAGAGCAAGTAGACAGATGCCATTCACAATAACAACAAAAAACGTTTTGCAATTTACCTGAAGACGGAGAACGGCTGATTCAGCGAAAGAAAAACTCAAAGGCAAGTTTTTGAAAAACATAGAACATGATTTGTTTACGCGCGGGCAGATGGCAGCATACATGAACTCCGACCGATGACTCAACTGAAGGCAAATGGAAAACAATGTTTCTCTCTTTTGATTATGTTATAAAAGAAATGGTAAACGTTGCAGCTGTGCAACCATGGAGTTATGGATGCACTTGGGAGGTTTGCTAAGCACTCAAGAAGCTAGAGTCGCACTCGGCTATCGCCTCGTGCGACTCTTACGCTTCTTTCGTGCTTAGCAACCTCCCGCGTGGATCCATAACTCCATGGTTGCACGCTGCACGTTTACCATTTCTTAAATAGTTACGCTCAAATGTGCTGTAAACGTTATCACATCATCTTTTCAACATTTTCCTTGAAGTTTAAGTGCAAAATTTGTGTTCAGAGAGAGGTAATTCATAATTTTAAAAATCACATTTTGGTCACGTGACCATTTACGAACTTATTCATTTTAAGAAAATGGTGCGGGTTTTGAAAAACCAAATCACCATTATTTTGTTTAAGATATTACCCACTAATCGTTTTTCGAAGGCAAAATCATATAACTTTCATTTTCATAAAATCGGTGTCACATGCCTCTTAGTGCAAATGGCCTATTGATCGTCCGTAACTCCCCCAATCATTATCTTTGCAATCGTCTTAATATTGTACTTGTAAGTTTCTGATTTATATTTTTTTATTCCAGTTAACCTCAGTATTGTTTAACATAATTTATATCTTTCTTTTCATTTGTAAATTTATATGAATTTACTTTTATTTACTTGTGAGTTTAATGTGAATGGAGTGCGTATTTTGTATATAGACACTTTCCACCATGACTAGCTTTTGCTACTGTTTGTGGGTGCTTAGAAAATAAGATTGTAACTTTGAATTAACCAAAAAGAATGAAATGAAATGAAGTCATTATTTAATGGTACTTTTACCCGTTAATGTTAATGTCTTTTGACTTCGAGAAATCTAGAAGATGGGACTTTTAAGTTACGGGTGTTCCTGCTTCCCTGCAAAATGAACTGGAATTCCCCAGAAACAATGGGTCAAATGTTTTCTGCCAAGTTGTAGAGATCGATCGTCAAAGTTTGTCCAATAAACTTTTGTATAATATAACGAGATAACAAAACCCAAGGGGGTCCTATGGCTGCTCTCACCCCTTCTCCAGCAAGCGGATCAAACGATCGACAAACATTAATACATAATATAAACTAGTTATAGCTATCGCTAAGTGCCAACGAGCAAAGATTTTTCCTATACGCGAGCACATAAAACCGGTACCTCCTTTATTTGATCCAAAGTGGCCATATTGGCATTTAGCGTCGAAATTCGAACGAGCGTTAAGGGGGGGTATCCGGCCGCTATAAAGACATATGCCGCCCCCGCCAACCGCCTGACAACAGGCTTAGGCCGGTTCAGGAATTTGGGTCTCCGCTGCTTAGGTAAAAATTTTTTTACCTAAATCACGGTAGGAGCTGAAAGAGGAACCACACTAAAAAGAAGACAAGCCTTACGAGAGTGTTATAAGCCGGATTAATCCTGACACGTTTTAGAGGCAAATTTTCCTCATTAAGGTATACGAGTTTTATTGAACGCCTGATATGTAATACAATAAAACAAAGGGACAGGGCTACTTACTGTTACATTTTTCGTGGCTGGCGGTTTCGTGCCGGCTTGGTTAAAAAATATACATCACCGGAATTTTCAGTTTTAAAACGCCTTTATCTTAGTTGCCATTGTACTTGTAAAGGATTACATAAATAAATTTGTTGTTTACTCGTTAGACACAAGAAAATAAATGCGCCAGTGTATTTTGTTAAACACAGGCAAATTAATGCCCCAGTGTATTTGTAAGACACAGGCAAATTATTGCCCCAGTGTATTTGTTAAACATATGCAAATTACGGTATTTGGCTCAATTACCAGCCGCTGTTCGGGAAAATGAGCCCGCACTCCTCCCCATCTTCGGGGAGGATCAAGACCGGACCCGGGAGACGGCGGAAATCGAGCCTAGGTATTTGTTAGACACAGGCAAATTGACACCCCAGCGTATTTGCTGTATTTGTTAAACACAGGTAAATTAATGCTTTAGTGTATTTGTTAGACCCAGGTAAATAAGGATCAGTTGAAATATCACTCAGCATGCCTATATATTTAATGCTCAAGTTTACAGATATTTCCTGGGGAAAAATCCAGATTTTTTGTCAGCCGGCTTATATTTAATACATGTATCGGGTTTATAACACACAAAGCTTAACATTTCTAGGAGTGAATGAATGTCCTGTTCGAAGCCCCTCAGCTTAAGTGACAGTAACCCCGTAATGTTTAACAGTTTCATTAGCGACTGAGCTGGTCCTCATAACCACTTCTAATAAGCTTCAGCGAAGATCAAGCTCGATTAGCATCTTAATAGCGCCACGTCTTTGAAATAACAGTCCGCTCGCATTTCTAGCAGAAAACGTTTTCTTTATGTAAAGATTTGTAATTATTCACCTTGCGGCCGTGATAGTAATTATTTACCTGTTTCAGTGAAGATCACAAGGTAGCCAGCATTTGCACAAGCGAAAATTAAACGAGAAAAAATTCGTCTTGAGCGCCATGGCATTTGAGCGCGCAGTAGAGCGAGATTACTTCATTTTTCCCGGTAATATTTCCGAATATGGTATTGCTGTAATAAATTAACCCCAATAAGTAATGCAGCATCTTTCTTGTGTTCTTTGTTCTGTCACTTTTTATAAAGTCACATTCAACAGATCTAAATGTTCTCTGATTCTGTTTTAACTTTTCCAAACGGAGAAACACTTTTAGAGAGAATTTTTTTAAAAATTGGAAATAGCAGACGCAACATCAAATTGCCTGTGACCGGATACGTAATTAACTATCTTTTACCGCAGATTGCCATATACCTAACCGCAAGGAAGACAAATGGCCGCGGGATTTTAACTCCTTGGGCAAATGCCCGCTGTGAATTCCTGAACCGGCCTAAGCCTCTCATCCTCGAAAAACCATAAGTCCGCGAATATTCAACGTACAGATTTCTATTTGGTCCATTTTTAAAGCTTAGGAAGTCTACTTCTCAGGAAAAAAAAAGAAGAGATTTATGATGCACCGATAAAGCCTTCCGAATTATTTGTCTTGAAAGACACAGTGATTTCGCTGACGTTATAAATTTTTCCTTGCGCCGTAAAAAGCCAGAAGTTTGCGAAAAATCATGAGTTTGAACTCAATCAATTCGATTGCATAAGCAAAAGTTACCCCCAAAACAGTGAACTAAACTGTTTTACTTCATAAAAAATTTGAATACCCGACATAACAAAGCCTGATATTTTTTTCAGATATTGGAGTTCGTTTTTTTGTCCAAGGTTACGCAAGCCTAGGGCATTTTGCGCAAAATTTATTAGTCTTGTATGCGAACTTAGAATCATCGAAAAACCATTTGGTAGTAAAGCCCTCCGAATTATTTTGCTTCAAAGACACAATAAATGTTGCGACGTTATTAGTTTTTCTTGGTGGCGTGAACAGACAGTGTATTTGTGTAAAATATTTTGAACTCAGAGCTAACAGGCTTAGAATAAAGATATATGGAAAAATACCAGCTGAGAAATTCAATATTTTAAGCACTTATATGCAATTCTTTACACAACATATACTATTAAAAAATATACGATAATTTTGCATGGCTATACCGGTTGGTTGAATTAGACAAAATTCGTCAAACGTTTAACAAAAAAATTGAATTAAACATAAAAACACTCACTGTACTTTTGACAATAAAAACAAAAAAGGATAAAAACGAATTAAAAAAGTCGCTCTTTGTTAACCTTAAATGTTTACCCCTGTCAATCTCATTTTGAGCTTGAGCGTTTCACAGCTTGCAGCTTGAATCGAAGTATCGTTAGGTTTTTTTTTCTTTTCCGGTTTTTATGTATAAATATTTATTTTTGTTTCTAGTACAAATTTTGGAGTAGTGGAACACAAAGTGTCAGAAATTTATTCCACTTCTTCAAGAATATTTAATTCCCCCGCAGGAATTTCGCCCAGAAGGCGAAATCCCGAGGTGGCACTCTTAAACTAGTAATTCGAGCGTATATTAAGGAAAGTACTTACAGTTGAAATATACAGTCAGTATGCCAGAAAAAATCTCGATTTGCTTGAACAGGGGTCGCAAGGAATCGGGAGAGGCAATGATGACGCTTCTATTGTTTGGGCCCGCAAGTACGAAATGGTTAGGAAGTAAAGAGAGAAAATCCAGAAGGGACCGCTAACGTAGATTTTGTGACATTAATTGTGCAGTCATACTTCGATACTCTTTTGCGTTACGTGTCATCAGTGACATTCTGTTGAGCAGTTCTTTTGAAAGTTATGGACCAAAAGACACTCGTTAAGCGCAGATAAAGTTATAAGGTGCCTATAACTGTGTATATATAAACACTTGGAGAGTTTGTCAGAAAAGAGTTTACAAATCTTTGATTGGAAACCTTGCCAGACACTCTTTCTCTCTCTTTGACCGGAATAAGACTCAGCCTCAAACAAGCAAGACGAGTGAACAACGGCTAGCTTATCACTAGCAGAACCATGGCAGAACGATGGACGATTACAGAAATTCGCCGACAATCAAATTCTGTGCTGACTTATTCCCTGCTAACAGATGTCTTTCTGCTATAAAGTTTAAAATAAGACTAGAATGCGCGAGCGTGAATTGCTCAAACGCGCGTCCCTTTAATTACTAAGGCTTACTTTCCGGCAAATAAAATGAACTGAATATAAAAAGTGAAAGATAAATAGCGAAAAATTCAACCTGAAATTCAAATTCAACTTGATCAAAGCTGTGTAACAGGGGCACCCAACGTCAATTTTCAGAAAATATCTGTTCGGAAGATGATTTGCGATCTATAATTTTCAGGACATTTGTTGTAAAATTTCTTGCTTGCCTGCCTCTCCTAGGATTTTCGAACATCTAAAAAATGGTATAATTGCCTATTTTTTTAACGTATTTTTCCCCAAAAGTCACCTAGAATTTTCGAAAACATTTTTTGTGGCTGAAATTTTTGAAAAGGTAAGTTTTGATCCCTATAATTTTCGGATCACCAGACTTTCAGCTAGGAAATCCGAAGAGATGAAAAATTTTAGGAGATAAAAATATGCCTATATCTACCGTTTAAATATTAAAAGACGTTAAACAATGCTATGTTTAAGTGGTTTAGAACTATATTCACGTTGGGTGCCCTTGCGTGTAAATCGAACTGAACTGTGCATGGAACCTGTGCGTTTCCTGTATTTATCTCACCTATTGTATGGAATATGTGTGAAAATCTTCATTATGAATCGGTATATTTCAAACAGCTACACAACGAGCTTGAATGCTATTGACAGACGTACATTATACAGAGCGGGGGCAGCTGTAGTGTCAACTATTACTAATATATATTTGAGTTGTTAATTCCACTTTTGGATGTTTAATTGAGCTGCCACGGTGGTCGGTTGCTAGGGCTTTTCCTTCCAAATACCTCTCAAAACTGAGAGTTTTAGGCAATAGACACAAGTAGAATGCATCGAATGTGAAGAAACTTGGCAAGGAAGTAGTTCGATAAATTACCTGTTTATTGGTTTTTCTTTCATCACATGTGACTTCTGTTGTAACATCATAAGTAATGTCCAAATTTGGCATTCGAACAAAAATTCAGGAAAGAAAATACCTTTACAATGGTAAAAATTTAAAGAAAATTTTTCTCTAATTAAGATTTTTTAATGTCTTGCTTCATTTGGAATATAAAATACTGATCTGTGAACCAAAAATTGAATTTAGGAAGTTGCGGGAGGAAAAGCCCTAGGATCCGACCATCGTGTGCCTTCAAGGTACGTTAACTTAACTAAAGGATGTTGTAAACTAAATTTGAATATGATGTAAAATGCTTACCATCAATGCAACCAAAGGCAACTGGAAATAAAAACAACGACAGACCAAAGGCACAAAAGATGGAGACAAACGTCCATTCTCGGCATTATCGCTACCAGCTTACCTCAGTGGTTTGAAACGAAAAACGTGCGCCATAAACGGAAACAATATTGACAGCAGGATGAGCCTATTAATTTTCTCCTCACGGCTTCCAATAGGAAACTATGTCATGACAGCTTTCGGTATTCAACCAATAAAAACAATACTTTCCCATTTACGGGTAGCTGTTGCAAAGTTTCAATATCCCTGTGTTAATGGGCTCATTGCTTTTTATTGTTTTGGCAGCATCAAGAGTTTGTTTATCTTGTCAGTTTCCATACCCGTCTTCCCTGGAGAATAAAATGTTTCCCCGAGTTTTCACTTATATTAGAACATGGTGAAACCGCGATAAATAGTATTTTTTTTTGTGCTTGACGAGTAAAATAACATAATAAGCATTTTGCATCGTTTCAACCACAAGTTTTACTTTTATTGTTGAAAGAAGTAGCAAAAACATTCATTTTTACTCAAAATGGCTTGACCGCCTGCTACTTATGACGTCATATTTCGTAACCATAGTAACTGACCGTCACTAAAAATTTTCTCAAAATGCGGACGAGAGATAAACGAACAGCTTCGAGAATCGCCCAGTGCCTTCTTAGTTACAATTTAACCCTTTAGCTCTTTCAACATACTGTATTTAACAGTGAATGGACAGCTCTTTCAACATACTGTATTTAACAGTGAATGGACAGAAATTTGATATGGGCTTGTTGATAAAGCTCCTGTTACAGTTCTCGCATGCGCCTGGGGCAGGGGTTTCTACGCAACACTTAGAATTCCTTCAAGGATACACATTTTTTGCTCGAATAATGAATGCAATATAATATGACAGCATTTTAGTGAATGACCCTCTCTACTTTGAAATGTTTTTTTTTTTTTGCAATTTTTGATACCTTTCTTGCAAACCCTTCACGTGCGTAGAATTTGAATGGAAGATGTCCAGATATTGCAAGTCCAAATATTTATTTCTTAACTTTTCAAGTAGACTCGCAGAATTTTCATAGTTCCGCTGAAGAACATCTTCACGACGGGGAACTCGTGATGCGGCTACACTAAACCGAACTAAAACTCTTCCCCACCCCCGGAAAAAGAAAGAAAAAAACTTGTAAAATGAAATTTGAACACATACCATCAATGCAGGCGAAGGAGGCAACCTTTAAGAAAAACAGCAGTAGGAAAACGCCAACTTGAAGGGGGGAACATGTTCCCTCTTTTCTCTCTGCCGCAACTTGGAAGTTGCTGCTATTAACTTGCGCAGAAAATTAAAACGTTCACAGTCATGCCACGCATGATAACAGCTCAAGGGCTAATTGTTATTTTTAGTCATATTATGGCTTAAATACAGGCGTTTGAGGTACTTGATTGTAAAACTCCTGAAGAAGTCTACGATAGTTAGACGAAACGCGTAGGAGAATAAACAAGTTTTACAGCAACAGTTCGCAGAGTGCTGCTCGCTAGTTTGGTTTTAAAATTTTAAAATTGTCACATCGCTAAAGGGTGGGAAAAGGCTGGCATCGCCCAACTGTTAGATGAATCGTTTAGTCTTCCCCCTGAGGATCCATTTGAAGAGATTGAAGGTTATATTGAGATCTCCTAGGAAGGACATGTAACGATACTCTCGATACTCGATAATGACTCGGAAGAACAAGAAGACTATTTTCATTACTGTAAGACTGACTTTTAGAGGAATACGGCTGCCGCTAAGGGACAGCATATTGGTTTTGTTTCAATTGTTGATTAACGGACAATTTTTTTGTAAAAAGGAAAAAATAAAGTCACTTAACCGTCAATTTCGCGAAATTAAATTCCATGCAAACACAATTTTTCTCCGCGATCGCGAAATGTGCCGAGAAAATTTTCGCGAAATTTATGTCCCGCGAAAATAAAGGAGAATAAGGTATCTTTTACCGCAGATTGCCATATGCCTAACCGCAAGGAAGACAAATGGCCGCGGGATTTAACCTTGGGGCAAATGCCTGCTGTGAATTCCTGAACCGGCCCCTGGCCTCTCATCCTCAAAAACCATAAGTCCGCGAATATTCAACGTACAGATTTCTATTTGGTCCATTTTAAAGCTTAGGAAGTCTACTTCTCAGAAAAAAAAAAATGATTTATGATGCACCGATAAAGCCTTCCGAATTATTTGTCTTGAAAGACACAGTGATTTCGCTGGCGTTATACATTTTTCCTTGCGCCGTAAAAAAGCCAGGAGTTTGCGAAAAATCATGAGTTTGAACTCAATCAATTCGATTGCATGAGCAAAAGTTACCCCCAAAACAGTGAACTAAACTGTTTTACTTCATAAAAATTTGAATACCCGACATAACAAAGCCTGATATTTTTTTCAGATATTGGAGTTCGTCTTTTTGTCTAAGGTTACGCAAGCCTAGGGCATTTTGCGCAAAATTTATTAGTCTTGTTTGCGAACTTAGAATCATCGAAAAACCATTTGGTAGTAAAGCCCTCCGAATTACTTTGCTTCAAAGACACAATAATTGTTGCGTCGTTATTAGTTTTTCTTGGCGACATGAACAGACAGTGCATTTGTGTAAAATATTTTGAAGTCAGTTCGTTTGCATGACCAAAAATACAGTTAACAGGCTTAGAATAAAGATATATGGAAAAATACCAGTTGAGAAATTCAATATTTTAAGCACTTATATGCAATTCTTTACACAACATATACTATTAAAAAATATACGATAATTTTGCATGGCTATACCGGTTGGTTGAATTAGACAAAATGCGTCAAACATTTAACAAAAAAATTGAATTAAACATAAAAACACTCACTGTACTTTTGACAATAAAAACAAAAAAGGATAAAAACGGAATTAAAAAGTCGCTCTAGGTTAACCTTAAATGTTTACCCCGTCAATCTCATTTTGAGCGTTTCACAGCTTGCAGCTTGAATCGAAGTATCGTTAGGCTTTTTTTTTCTTTTCCGGTTTTTATGTATAAATATTTATTTTTGTTTCTAGTACAAATTTTGGAGTAGTGGAACACAAAGTGTCAGAAATTTATTCCACTTCTTCAAGAATGTTTAATTCCCCACAGAGGATTTCCTTGAAGGCGAAATCCCGAGGGAGGAGGCACTCTTAGACTAGTAATTCGAGCGTATATTAAAGAAAGTGCTTACAGTTGAAATATACAGTCAGTATGCCAGAAAAATCTCGATTTGCTGAACAGGGGCCGCGAGGGAATGGGTAGGTAATGGTGACGTTTCTATTGTTTGGGCCCGCAAGTACGAAATGGTTAGGAAGTAAAGAGAAATCCAGAAGGGACCGCTAACGTAGATTTGTGACATTAATTGTGCAGTCATACTACATACTCTTTGCGTTACGTGTTATCAGTGACATTCTGCTGAACAGTTCTTTTGAAAGTTATGGACCAAAAAAGACAATCGTTAAGCGCAGATAAAGCTATAAGGTGCCTATAACTGTGTATATATAAACACTTTGAGAGTTTGTCAGAAAAGAGTTCCCAAATCTTTGATTGGAAACCTTGCCAGACACTCTTTCTCTCTCTTTGACCAGAATAAGACTCAGCCTCAAACAAGCAAGACGAGTGAACAACGGCTAGCTTATCACTAGCAGAACCATGGCAGAACGATGGACGATTACAGAAATTCGCCGACAATCAAATTCTTTCCTGACTTATTGCTTGCTAACAGATGTCTTTCTGCTATAAAGTTTAAAATAAGACGAGAATGCGCGAGCGTGAATTGCTCAAACGTCCCTTTAATTTCTAAGGCTTACTTTCCCGCAAAAAAAATGAACTGAATATAAAAAGTGAAAGATAAATAGCGAAAAATTCAACTTCTAATTAAATCTTTTCTTATGGTTTAGAATAAACTATTCTCGAAACTGAAAATGTTTTGATCAAAGCTGAGTAACAAGGGCACCCAACGTCAATTTTCCGGAAACATCTGTTCGGAAGACGATTTGAGATCTATAATTTTCGGAACATTTGTCGTAAAATTTCTTGCTTGCCTACCTCTCCTAGGATTTTCGAACATCTAAAAAATGGTATAATTGGCCATTTTTAACGTATTTTTACGCTAAAAAAGTCACCTAGAATTTTCGGAAACCTTTTTTTCTCGCTGAAATTTTTGGAAAGGTAAGTTTTGATCCCTATAATTTTCGGATCACTAAACTTTCAGCGAGGAAATCCGAACAGATGAAAAGTTTTTAGGGGAAAAAATATGCCTATATCTACCGTTTAAATATTAAAAGACGTTAAACAATGCTATGTTTAAGTGGTTTAGAACTATATTCACGTTGGGTGCCCCTGTGTGTAAATCGAACTGAAACAGTGCATGGAACCTGTACGTTTATTTCCTGTAATTTATCTCACCTATTGTATGGAATATGTGTGAAAATCTTCGTTATGAATCGGTACATTTCAAACAGCTACACAACGAGCAAGAATACTATTGACCGACAATATACAGAAAGGGGGCAGCTGTAGTGACAACTATTACTAGTATATATTTGAATTGTTAATTCCACTTTTGGATGTTTAATTGAGTTGCCACGGTGTTCGGTTGCTAGGGCTTTTCCTCCCAAATACCTCTCAAAACGGAGAGTTTTAGGCCATAGACAGAAGAAGAATGCATCGAATGTGACGAAACTTGGCAGGGAAGTAGTTTGATAAATTACCTGTTTATTGGTTTTTCTTTCATCACATGTGACTTCTGTTGTAACATCATAAATAATGTCCAAATTTGGCTTTCAGACGAAAAATTGGAAAGAAAATCTGCTACAATGGTAAAAAAATTTGAAAATTTTTCTCTAATTAAAAGATTTTTCAATATCTTCTTTCATTTGGAATATAAAATACTGCTCTCAGGAGCTAAAATTGCATTTCAGGGAAGTTGCGGAGGAAAAGTCTCCCTGTGAACCGACCATCAGTGCCAGCAATACGTAACTGAACCTGGGGTCACTTGAT
>CALNXK010000930.1:20000-24966 GCA_942486035.1 Porites lobata | reverse complement strand
ACAGGTTTCAACTTACCAGTCTGAGTTTCAAAAACGCTGGCGCAGAAGTCCGAGTTAGATATCACCAGTACCACTACCATCAGAACATTAACAGCCAAAAAGACCAAACCAATGAGCCACGAGGCAGCCATTGACGGAAAATGTTTGGCTTAACCTTGCTGTAGCTACATCTATTTGCACTATAATATACTGCGCATCAGTTTCAGTTTTTTTTGTCTTTCAACTCTTTTGCGGTGACAGTTTCCAAGCAAAGCAATTTTATAATTCATAAGTGTTTTTGTAAATACTAAATAAAACTGCTTAAAAAGATTTTATTTATAAGAGTCGAGCTAAACTTCATTATCAAGCACTCCTGGAAAACAAGTGTACTTTTTTTGTTCCAGCTGGGAAATGTCTCATTTTAAAAGAAGCACAGCAAGATGAAAAAGCAATAACATATGCACTGAGCGAATTCTAGTAATAATACTGACGCCCCCCGAGAACGCCAGCGTTACCGGCCTTAAGAGTCCGAGGCCGGGCTCCTTATAAGTCCCTGCTAACCTGAAGATCATTCATTTTTCTGAAATAGTAATGATTTACGGTCAGACTCAATCGAAGCTGAGGGAAATTAATGAGCTATTCATATTTATTGTGCATTCATAGGGGTAAAATTAGAGAGAGTGGTGATTGAACCAGTTTTTGGCCTGGATCCATCTGCTAAGTGCGGTATTGATACTGAGTATTTAATTATTAAGATGTCTCGTTTCATCTCTTTAGTTTAGGGATTATTAATTAATCGACGGCCACTTATAGCTAGCCAAATTATACTGCCTTAGCAGGTTGCATATCCGAAAACTTTTCAGCTTTTAAAACCAAAAATAAACAAAAAAGATGCAAAAATTTCAGGGTGGGTTGGAGAAGCTCGATCTATGGTTCAACCTGAACCTTACGAAGCTTAACGCGACCGTTCTCAATTAAACCATTGATCCTTCGAATTCCGAGTGACACTCCACGAGAAAACTATTAAATTTCATCCTTCCAGTGAAACAGGGGTAAAGGGTTTTTTTTTTTTATTTTGTGGACTGTGTCGTACTAGTTTGGTTTTATTTTAATTCGTCAGTGAATTTTGGGTTGTTATTAGATTAGGTTCGGAGGAAGGGATGGGGCGAAGGGAGAGGGGGGAGGGGGGGGCTTCGGACCTTATTAAATACGTCAAAATAATTAATAAAAGTTGCGAAACAAATCGCAAAAAAGTCGCGGAGACTGAAAAGAAAATTGTAAATTTGGATGGAAACTATCAGGCTCCCAACGGAAACAGAGAGCACAGATAACTTGTCTTAGAGACTTTAAAAAGGCTGCCCTAACCGAGTTAAAGGGGGAGAAAGACCGAATATGTTGTCTATTTTGGATGTTAAGTGTTTTTGGCTCTGAAACTAAGTAATCGCGCGGCTGGTCTTTGCAATTTAGGCGGGGGGTAGACGTCGACGTTTTTATGAGACGAGTCAAATTAATATTTGGGTCTACCTTACTTCAGTTGAGTTCGAGTACTGGGCCACCAACGTCGAATTTGGGTAAGCGTCGAACTAAGTTGACAAGTCTTAACGGGCGCGAAAAATTTTAAAATCGTCGTTGGAAGCCTGCTTTGAAGAAACCTGTTTATAACAGACGATTCTCTTTGTTCCGACAAACAGCTCAATATATTAATTTTTAATGAATAAACAGCATTTTACGGAAACCCAGATACCCGAGGGTTGGGCCCATTCTTGGTGGGGGTGTGCCGCCCGGTTCTCCAAACCCTGACCTTATTTCAGACCAAAAAATGTTATTTTTCACACCCGTATTCAGACCTGGCCTTTAAGAAATTATGTCGTCATTACTTAGATTACAACAGCAACGATGCAATCCATTCGAATTGGCATATTTCTTTTTCTTTCTTACTCATTTGGAACTGAAACAATAAATACGTTCGTACACTCCCGTAGTTCCCTCGAAAACCATACCCGATTCCAGACCAAAATGGGCAAAGTCTATATCCGTTTTGAGACCAAAACGGCACAAAAACCCTTTGGAGTGGCACATAGATACGTAGGGGAGTACCCCCCGGGGCCCAGATAATACAAACACTTTATTGACATGTTCACTTGATGTCTGCCATGTTTGCCTCCGAGAATCGATCTTTAGTGGTCTAGAAGAACTTGTTTGGCGATCCAGCAAACTTTAATATTCAGAGTAGCTAAACTGAGACAAACGTCGAACTTATTAACTTGAATCACTCAGTTTGGTTCGTCTCATGAAAAGTTTGGCCTGGATTTTTAATTAGTCGATCCAAGTCATTCAAACAAACTTAACTGCCACAGAAGTCCCACCCAGGAGGAGAGATAATGTCAGGACCATAGGCCTTTTTGGCGTTAATGTTTCTTAACAAGCGTGTTAGGCCTGAAACTTCAAACTTCAGAGGGGGGATGTCTGCGATCATACTAGGGCTGTTACTTGGGATGTCAAACCAGTAGATTCAGTTCATCTGTGAAAACTGAAGCAAATTGATCACTCAACACTTCAGCTTTAATATATCCGTATATCTTTCATTAAAAAAGGATCCCTTTCCATAGGCGTACGGGCCGGGGGGGCGAGGGGGGCTGCAGCCCCCCCAAATTTTGGGCAACTCAGATTTTTTGGGCAGCAAGAGAAAATTTGGGCAAAGCCAACTTTTAAAGACGTTTCATGTTTTTTTATGAGTATTTTGGAGAGATAAATATTTTCTATTTTAACCTGAAGTCGGTGTAATAATCAAGTTACATTCACTCGAGACAATGGTTGCCAAGCACGTGATGAGTTTCTGTTTATAAGGGAAGGGGTTTTTTTTATCGTCGGGCACTGGGCTGCAATGCGCTATTTCCAATCGGGAATTGATTAGAATAAACTTCCGCCTAACTTTCTAGGATCATCTTCGCTCGTAGAACAGTGTATGGCAGATAGGATCAGCGATTGATCTGAAAGTGAAGAAGTGGCTGACTAATTCTCACTTTGAATTACTAGAAGAATCTTAATGTTTTTTAAAAAATCTATCAAGTGGTTCAAATTATTCACTAATTTGTTAAAGTAGACCGAAATGTTTACAAGACCGCTAACAAGAGGGCCATGATACATACTAAGGAAATCCTTCTTTGTAGCAATTTTGAAATATCACTCGTGATATTTATGCCAAATATCACTACAAATCATGCTATTACCTATACAATGTACAAATAACTCACACACATTTTTAAAAAGATTGAACCTACTATGAGGTGAAATTGCATGTCAAAAGCGCTTCGTTTTCTACAGATAGCGGCTAAACAACAAGATTTTCCTTGTTTTACTGTATTTCTAACGATAAAAACTTTATCCCAAACTATCCCGATAACGCTCTTACAGACTCCGTTTTAACTTCACAAACACCGAGGCGACTATTGGAGGAAAAAGCTCCCGAGAACGATTTCATATTGAGAAATAATGCTGCAAGTATAATAGGTAATGGCGTCATTTCGTTGCTATGACAACTCCGATGTCATTGCAACCCTGATCATGACAAATTTTCATCTTTATCTAATACAACTGTGGTGGTAATTTTTCCAAATGTTTGTGTATGGCAACGTATAGTTTATGCTCAAACTTGGCAGGTATATGTTGACCTAGCCTCCCACGCAGGCGTTTTTAGTGGAGCTCGTTTTTCATCCCTCCCCACAAACGCCTGCTCAACCGAAGACAACATTCCTTTCCCAAGCTTAGCCAATCACATTGTACTTTCCAAATTCTGGAAAGTTGACCTTGACCGCAAGGTAATCTGATAATTACTCGATCTGCATTAAACACTGGGAAAGCTTTCTGACCTCTAATAAAAGTTAGATTTAGAGCGGCAAAAATAAGATCTAGTCAAAATTTAGAATACTCCGTGCACTGCATAACCTTTTCGAAGGAAAGAAAAGAAGGAAAACGGTAACTCTACGGTCACGTTCAGTCGTGTTTAGCCTGTCAACACTTTATTGCACAATTGTTGATTGGTCACTTACCACGCAAATAAAACAATGAGAAAGGAATGTTGTTTTCCGTTGAGCAGGCGTTTGTGGGGAGGGATGAAAAACGAGCTCCCCTAAAAACGCCTGCGTGGGAGGCTAATATTGACCCTGAAAAACTGTATTGCGGCACTTTCGTATATGCCAGTACGGCCTATGTTGTTGCAACGTATGGCCCTTGTTTCTTCTCGACTATTTTGTAAAAATTTGGGCAACTTGCAAGAATTTTTTGGGCAAATGGTTTACCGACCCCCCTGGCCGAAAATTGCCCATACGCCTATGTCCCTTTCTCATACCTAATTTAGAACGTTGCATCCCTTTTTTTAAAAGCCGCAGGTGTTAACTTACCAGTGTGAGTTTCAAAAACACTAGCACAGAAGCTTGAGATAGAAATCACCAGTAAACTTGCAATTAGACCGTTAACAGTCAGAAAAAACAAACGAATGAGCCGCGACGTAGCCATCGACAGAAAAGTTTTTGCTGAACTTCACTGTAGCTACATGTAAATGCACCATTACGTTTCAGCCTTATACTGTGGGTGGTAAGTTTCGGTTTTTTTAGTTGTAAAACTCTATTGCAGTGGCAGCTTCGGGACAGTGCAATCTATTAATTCATGTGAGTGTATTCAGAACTACTAAATTAAAATTTGAAAGTCAAGCTTAAGTAAATTTTCAAGTAAGCCTGTAAAACAAGTGTACTTTTTTTGTTCAAGGGAACTTGTCATATTTCAAAAAAGCACAGTAAGATGAAAAAGCAATAATTTGCAACGAACGAATTCCAGTAATAACACGCCCCAGAGAACGCTTGCATAACCGGCTGTAAGCGTCCCGGATGGGGGTTGTTACATGTGACTGCCGAGCTAGTATTCTGAAATACTAATGATTTACGGCCAGACTCGATCGAAGTTAAGGTGGCCCGACTGGATTTTTGGGTTG
>CALNXK010000930.1:0-15000 GCA_942486035.1 Porites lobata | reverse complement strand
TCAAGACTACTACAGGTGTAGTAGCCTTAACCCTCTGAAATTAAATTAAAAAACACATCAACATACGTTTGAAACAATTTCTAACTGTTTTCTATGTAAGTGGTTCACCGTTGGTTTGTGCCTTTTTTGGCGAATATAGAAACATGCGACCAGTGAAAGATTTGGTGATGTTTTATGTACACTGCAGGATATTAGGGGAAAAGACTGAGGCTTTCTTGCGGAATTTTGTTGTTCAATTAGTCTGATTTTATTAACACCAAAACTACTTGTAGTAAAATGCTATGGAAAGAAGCGTTTAGTTCCCAAACAGCTTTTCATGCAACTGCCCTAGCCTATATCCGACGTTGTTTTCTTTTTCCTTTCGAAAATCGACGAGCACCCGATCGAAGCGAGCGCGGAGCGCTAGAACGAGGACCCCCCATCCCCTTACGCTCTAGTAGCCTGAGTATCAGGCGTTTCTGGGGGAAAAGGGGAAAAATGGAAGCGAAAAGGGAGAGAGCTGAATTAGACAAACGCCTGACACAGATGCTTTTACTGGAGCCTTCCACCCCCACACAGCATGATTCGATACCATCCAATCAAAATCACATCCGGTCATTGGGTTGTCAGCTTCACCTGTCAAAAAGCTCGCCTAACAAAGTAAATCTCACCTTACGCTCTGGCCGAGCTCCGGTGCTTGTATTGCTACGATTTCGCGTTTTCTGAAACCTCCAATGAGGAGTTTTCGAATACTTGAAATGGAAAACCTACCGTTTTTGAGGAATTATAACATGTTTTAGGAATTGTGCTAATGTGAGATGCCCGGAAAACTGTAAATTACTTTTGTTTACAGAGTTACAACAGCGGCGCTCATTAATAATCAAGTTCCTGAGAGTCTGGCAGCTAAATAGCTGATGTAGATCAGGCCGAAAATCGTCCGAGGGAAAATCTAAAGTCAAGCTAAAGCCTTGGTGCTGTCGACTATTTTCAATACATGGCTACCTCGCTCTAATTTTATTTACACTAACAATACCCTTTTTAGCGGCAGGATGTTGTAAAGCAAAACTTAGATATCTGAAGCATTGATATCGTCTTCTTTGTCCTGTTCTTGTGAAACCAATACTCGGACATAGTTTCGGCAGAAGCTGGTATATGAGGCTTTTCCATACTCCGAGAACATCTTTTCTTTGAACTACGAAGCTTTGAAAACACAATTCTTGCTCGGATTTTATTTTTTATTCCCGGAAAGAACTTGAGATCGCCCTCTAGAGCCTCTTTGAATTCCTCTCTGCGTCTCTATCCATAAAATTACCACATGAAATTAAAACACTCTACTCGTGTTTACTTGCGGTCGGTGACGTGAGGGCGTATTGTGTGTTATCCAATCACTGCCACATCCAGATTCTGGATGTGTCACACGATTTGCTGAATGGTTTTGTGTCAGGCCTTCCCTTCTCTCTCCCCCTCCCCTCCCCATCTAAAATCTCCTCTCCTCTAGCCCCTTAGGAAGGCCTGATACTCAGGCTAACGCTCTAGCGGTTAGTAAACTCCGCTGGGTTTTTATTTACATTCACGCTCGATGATCTCTAAGTAGCCGACATTTTCATTTTTAAGGGGGGATGGGTGATTTCAGAAACAAAATATACTGGAGACTGATTTCGAGAGAAAAAGATATCTTACAAGGAGACACCTGCACTCCAAAAAATTTTCAACATGGCGTATAATGCTGAACAAAATCTCACACCTTTATATGTCAGGAAAAAAGATTCTATCTCCAGAGATTTGGGGGAAAAAAATTCTTACTCAAGCCAAACCACCCTTACCTCCCCCCTTCAAAAGTCAAATGGTTGAGCCCGCAAGAGAAAATAGAGGGTCTGTAAACAGGCTACTACTGCCTAGGGATGTAAGAGAAGCTAAGAGACTGCATTGCACATGCGGTGTAGCGGTGGAGCGGAAGCAGTATTTTGTGCTCTCGAACGTTCATTGTAGTTGATTTGCGGTGGCAATGGAGCCTCCATCTCCCATACAAGCCCTTGGAGTCAACCCTTTCCCGAGTAGATTTATAATTAGAACGGTTCCCAGGGGAGACTTAGCGCGCCGACGGTGGGAAGCGCCAATCACAACGACGAAATGACACTGCTATTGTATTTCATCAAACAGCAGGAAATTCGGTGTTGACAGGCCTTAGGGATGCACCATTAGAAATGTGAAGGGGGGGGTAGGACTTTCTGGAAAGGCATGTTATTTTTTTCACAACCAGCAGGAGTGCAGGATTTTTTTTTCAACCTTCAAACCCTTGCACGATTTTTTTTTTCCAAAATGACTATGCCCTCTTTTGGTCTTGTTTTACTAGACTGTTTGCTTTTGTATGAAAGCTGGAAAAGGGGAAACAGAAGTAGCTCCCCCATCCCCATTCAAAAGTCATTGCATGTGACCATGAAGCCTTTCGTATGTATAACGCCAACAAAGTGCCCAAGTCTCAAATAGGGTACAGATTTTTTAATGGAGGTCAAGTTTGAATATGATTTTGGGATATCAAATATTTTGGTCCATGAGATAGGGTCAGCTTTGAGAATGTTCTGAGGGGTACCCCCAGGACTAGAGCACAATAGTCATAATAAAGAAAAAAATATTAGTCCCTATATTTTAAATTTTATTACAGGCTTGAAAGAGACAAATCAGTTCTACCAAGAACTGATACCACGGGCAGAGAAAGTGGTTGAAGAAGTTACCAAGATTTGCACAGAATACCAAGATATTGTAGAGAAGTATCGCTCAAGCTTTGGGAGTAGTGTGGGCCAGCAAGTATTGCGAAGAAAGAGGAAGAAGAATGCTCTAAAGGAAAATAAAGAAAAACAAAAGAAGAAATTTCAAGCAGGCGAGGACTGGAACACAGAGAAAGAACCTGAGGGAAGACAAGAAACAGAGAAACAGAAAGAAGGAAAGCAAGCATCTCAGTCCTTATCATGCAAGGACTGGAACACAGAGAAAGAACCTGAGGGAAGACAAGAGACAGAAAAACAGAAAGAAAAGGAAGAAGAAGAAGAAGAAGAAGAAGAAGAAGAAGAAGAAGAAGAAGAAGAAAAAGAAGAAGTAAAACTGCAGCCAGCATGTCAGTCTTCATCAGGCGAGGACTGGGATACAGAGGAAGAACTTGAAGAACATTTCCTCTAAATCCTACCATATGTCTGTGGCCCATATGTTTAGGTTCAAGTTTTTATTAGAATGCACCATTTCTATTTATGGTTTTGCAAAGCATTCAAAATATTTTGTGTTAGTTTGGGTAAATAATATTCTTAATACTTTTAAATGCAGCGGGATCTGCAGTGTGATTGGTGTTTTTGGGACATCTACTTTTGTTTATAGCTGTAAACTTTATGGATTCAAGTAGCAACGCATATTGTACAACACCAACTCCATAAACTTGCGTGCAAGTGGAACTATTGACGTTGTTAACACAATCTCACTTTAATCCCATTAAAACAAAAGTATTTCAATAAAAAGTTTATTTAATTTATAAAGTTAAACAATTATCACCACAGTCTCTTAATTTAATACTATGGCAGCTATAGAGATCAAGGGCATCAGAGTTGGTTCAAATTGAAATCTCTATTTAGCCAGTAGAAATTGTTTTTCTGCCTGAAATGTAGTTTGACATGAATTTAGGAAGTTGGGGGAAGGGGATTTCCTGTTACAGATCACAGATTTATTTTTCAGACTGTGTAATATATTGTCGCAGTCACATTGGTTATCCAAGCAGGATATTTTTTTCTGGTTTCGTTGCAATGCAGGATTTTTTTTTCTTAAAATTTTGTTTTGCAGGATTTTTTTTTTTGTTTTTGGACTCCCCCCCCCTTCACATTTCTAATGGTGCATCCCTTACACAATCATAAGCTAGTGAAACGTGACTTTAGCGTTTTCATCCCTCGGAGATTTTCTTTCTCTTCTTTCTACCGGGTAGATTATACTGTGGAGAGTTTTAAACTCTGACTATGTTAATCTCAATTTTGGTTGCTTGTCTCACATTAAGAGGCCATGAAGCTGGTCTGTGACATGCATAATGATTAACTACTTCCTGCAGTCTGTAGTTCTGACAGGATTCGTTTTTTTAAGGTTCTTACTTCGGCTAAATGACTCAATATTAATCAAATTTCTAGTTTTTCAAGTTTTTTTTTTTCCGAAATACGTTTATCTGAAGAAATACTTGTAGTCCTTGTGGTTGTTTTGTCCGTCAGCTAGTGTGATGATTCCCTGCTATGTTTTGTAACGCCGGGCCCAGCCATTGTTTTCTCGCAAAAAAAGTGATCTACAGATGCGAATTCGAAGGAGAGAATTGAGCCTAAACTTCTACATTAACTGCTGAGAATTGTCCTGTTAGTCAGTCATAATTCTTTTGGCGCAGATACAATCCATTTTGTTTTTCTTGGGATAAGTGGGTCTTTGGACTGGAGCGCGATGTCACAAATTCCTCCGTTAGCAAATTACTTTTGGGTTAGCTTCACGGTCGAGCAACTGTTGTCTTCTGTTCAACTTTTCAAGTGCCAGTTTTATCAGGCAACTCTCATGGTGATACAAGTCAGTTGTAAAGGAAGACTGCAATTTCTCAAATTTCGGAACTGAAGCATTCCTCGTTAGTTGCTACTTAGGTCATCGGTGCTTAACTGGCGAAATCCTCTCCACGGTGATGACAAAAATCAAATGATCCTGGCACTTTTTCGGCGCTGATCATCGAAAAGTTCCAAATCGTCCACAGAACGCTTAATCGTCGACTCTTTTCAAGGTGCATGCTTAAATGTGGGATTCATGACGGCCAAAAAAAAAAAAAAACAAAAAACACTCGCAAAGATAACCTTTCCGTGATCCTCAGTTCGCTGCCTTTGTCCCATCGCTTCATGCTCAGTCTCAGTCGGGTAATTCATTACTTTTATTTCATGATACCCAGATCCCAGCGGCTGTAAAATTGTAAAATGGACGCATAGTAAAAAAGAAAAACGGTCGAAGGACGGACTTCTGAGTTCGACTTCATCCAACTTCATTTTTTTTCACGGTGACATACGAGACTCACGGAAATATGACACTTTTCGCGGGAAACAAGCCGTTCTATTTATAAATCTACTCGGGAAAGGGTTGACTCACGAAATTAATGGAGATGGCGGCTCCATTTGATGGGCTCCTGTTTTTATCGAATCCAGCGTCAGACTCGAATTGAAGAGTAGAAAGCCTTCAAACTTGTCACAGACGCTCAAGAAAGCAAAGTATTTAAAAATAATGCAACCACTATCAAGATAAAGTTTTCCAACAACTTTCCTCGGCGGTATAGTGTCGAAATTACCTGCACAAGCTTGGAATAAAGCGAAAATCTCACCACATATACCTCTGAAAACGGCTCTTTCAAGCGCGAAAATCGCTCTATAAACTACGCATTCTGATTGGTCGAATCTCGTGACGTGCTGAGCTCTAACTGGGGCTATCTTTAAAAGAAGGAACGGGGAATCGGAAATGGGAATAGGGAATGGGGAACGGGGAACGGGGAATCTTTAAAATGGGAATCTTTAAAAGCGGCAATCTTTAAAGTGGGGAATCTTAAAAAAGCGGGAATCTTTTAATTGGGAATCTTTAAAAGCGGGAATCTTTAAAATGGCGAATCTTAAAAACGCGGAATCTTTAAAAGCGGGAATCTTTTGTAAACGCTTTCATAATCGAGGATGATTCTAAAAACCCTTACTTTTGCTGATTGTTGTAAACCGAGTTATCTTTAACAGGCTGGTGTGAAATCAATCCTTGCACATTTCCAAGTTTTTAGCTGAATGATTTTAAATTTCACAAAGGTAGTAGTCTCTTTCAGCCAATCAGTGAATGAACTAAAAACGCACGCGCTGCCAAAATTTGTTGTTGTAGTCATGTTTTTCGTGTATATTATTACCTAGACAAATTAAAATGCAATTATTTTTTAAATGAAGCACATGAAATCCCGCCCATTAATAATCATTAAGTAAAGGACTGATAACAGTCTGTCATGGTCTGCTGACCCACGCTGGTCTCTAGAGGGTTTTAAAATTTTAATTTTCCGACGAACGTTTATTAAAGTCACTTTTTTATCGGTCAGAGCTTACCTCGGGCGTACGTCCTTCAAGACCCAAAATTAATGTACAATTTACACTCCGAAGCGAGAAATGATAAATACCCCCTCCCTTTATACGGGAGTCCTCCGCAGAAACCGTCTCGACTCTACTTCTAAACTTGCAAACTGAATTACTTGTTATTCTCTAAAATAAAAGAGCTTTTTGCGAAACTTTTGCAGAAAAATCGAGAATTTGCTCAATTTTTCTTGGCGGTCGCTCTTAAAAAGACTGTGGTTACCACCGCTCAGCTACTACAATTTGTAGCTCATTCATCTATAACCATCTATAACCTGCGATCCGGTTTATATTGCCGTTAAAAAATAAAAATCAAACAGACCCCCGGTTGTCGCATTAGGGAAACAAAAGACTGAGGAGAATTTAATATTTCATGACAACTTTAAACAGTGCTCTACAGAGAAATTATCATTTTTTTGCGCAGCATTTTGGCGGGAATATTCGTAGATTTGTAGCCACTACGTGCTTTGTTTTACCTCTTTCTACGCCATGTTGTCTCCTGGAAATTTCACGGTGAAGAAGAGGCGAATCGTTCGCTTTGAAGGCCTTACAGAATTTAAATGGAGTGATCTAGGGGAACAGGATGTGGTTGGACAAAGCTCGTTCGGAGCGGTTTTTGTGACAAAGTGTGCTAAAGAGTAAGACCTGGACAGGAATTCAAGCAAGCCAGTTGTTGTAAAGAAATTGTTTGGTTCGTCTTTACAATTTATCGATGCATAATTCACTAAAGAAGCTCGTTTACTGCATGATCTCAATCACGGCAATATCAGTAGTACAATTTAAAGCTGTTTGTCTCGAGCCACTCGCAGTTTTAATGCTGGAGTATGTTTATTTTGACCTAAGCGTTTTCGGTAGCCTGCGTAGCAGGCGCTTGCAAGTAGTGGGCACAAGAAAAAACGGGCGCGCGAGAAGAAGACACGAGTGCGTGCGTGTCTCCCTCGCGCGCGCCCGTTCTCTCTTTCGCCCGCTACTTCCAAGCGCCTGCTACGCAGGCTACGTTTTCGGAGGAAAGGGAAAAGTCAGTTCATTGAAAGACTTTGTCAGTTGCCTTGACGCAGGGGATTGTAATGGGGTGGACACAAATTTTATGAACAGGATCGCGTCGGATATTGGCAGTGGATTACTGTACTTGCATGAAAGAGGAATCGCGCAGAGAGATTTGAAAATAGCGAACGTCCTCGTCAGCAATCATCATTAAAGCGAGGAAAGAAATCGCGATAAAATTGCCTACGCATGGAGCCATCAACCAGTGATCTGCAAGCTCACTGACTTTGGAGAAAGTAGGTCAAAAGTTGTGCAATCACGATCTGTTTGCCGATCAAGAACTGTAAACATCGACAGGGGTCAATACAACAACAACAACAACAACAAGTTTATTCAGTATTACCATTTTGTATAGGTGTTACCGATTAAAATAATACCATACATGACACCGGAAATTCTTCTCGGAAGCGAGATCTCACCTGCAGGAGCCACTGTTGAGGATCTGTTGGTCGTTGACATGTGGGCCTACGGAATGCTTCTATATAATTTATTAAACCCTTGTCTTCATCATCCGTACGAGGAAGTCCTGAAGCAAGATCAAGGAAACTGGCGACACCAAGGACAAGATTATCCGTTTCCTTCGTGATGGCAGAAGGTTAAGCCCGTCTGAAAAGTATGCTGAGAGATGCCAACTAGACTGGCGCAACGTTTGGAACTTGTACGAAGCCTGCGCACCTTTCCAGCCTCGTGACAGACCAGACGCTAGAAACCCCTTCAGTTGCCTACCTCCTGGGAAAGGTTCAACTAGACTAGATAGGCTGTTCAAAACAAAGGGAATACAAGTCAATGACAAAGCAAATTGTTTGTATGCTTAGTAGTGAATCCTTTTTCCGTTGTTTTCCTAGATCCTGAATTCTTGTATCTTTGTTTGGCCTTCTATAAAAGTATTGTTTTATTGAAGAGCTCAGGCTGAATGTGAATGATTTTGTATCCATGACTATTTTGGGTCCTGTTTGTTTGAATTTATCAGCTAGTGAATCATTACACTAAAAGGAATTAACAGAGGTAAGGCGGATAAAACGAGTATTTTGGGTCCTGTTTGTTTGAATTTATTAGCAAGTGAATTACGCAAAAAGGAATAAACACAGATAAGGCGGATAAAACGAGTATGCATTATTGTTATGTACTTCACTTTTCCCACTGTTTGTTACCGCTTTTTGTTTTCGTTTCTTTTCAATCTTGAAAGCTCTTTTGCAAAAAAATCGATAGCAAGGCTTACTGAACAGACTGAAGAAGCATTTTATTTTTGAATAACATGTTCCTTTTCATATCCTCCTAATCCTTTAGTGCAAGTGCATCCCATTCATCCGTGCTGTGAAGCAGCAAACAGCGGGACTCAAGTTCGGCCCGATGAGGGTAAAATTGTGAAATATGTCAGGCAGCGATTTGTTTCCAGTTATCCTGGTCATTTTCACATTTAACGAGGGCCAAAGACTGAGACATCAGTTCAAAAATTCTCGCTATTTAAAAAGATTCCCCTGTTCGCCATCCCTATTCGCCGATTCTCCGTTCCCTGTTTTAAAATAGCCCTCTAAGTGACCGACCATTGAACTTTTGAGAGAGGTTTCGGTGATTTCAGAAAAAATATAGTGCAGACTGTTTTCGAGGGAAAAAATATCCTGCACTCAAAAATATATTTATCATGGCGTATAATACTGAAAGAAATATCTTACACCATTGAATGTCAGGAAAAATTATATCTCCAGAGATTTGGGAAAAAAAAATCTTACCCAAACCAGATCACCCATTCCACCCCCCCCACTTTTCTCAATAGTCAATGGTCGCCCCCTAAAGATAAAATAGAGGGTCTGTGAACAGGCTACCACTGCCCAGGGATGTATGAGTTTGAATATGGGGTGTAGCGCCGAGCGGAAGTATTTTTGTGCTCTCGAAAGTTCATTGTAGTTGAGTTGTGATAGCAAATACAGTTTTTTATCCAGCCCAGAGTTTACTGAAAATAGCAGTAAACTTTATTTCAGACTCGAATTGAAGAGTAGAAAGCCTGCCCTGTTTCCTTTTGGGATTCTCCAAGGAACATTTCTGGGTCCTCTGTTAGTGTTGTTAAGACGTAGGTAACTACTTACCTTATTGTCTGCATACTAACGTAAAACTTTTTGCGAATGATGCAGTATTGCAGTCATGGTGTTACATATTGAGTGCTAATATTGGAAATCCTGACGAATAACAAGAAGATCTGCAGAATTAAGAACAGTAGCAACATCGACGGCGAATTGGTTTTAATCCCTTAAAATAATCTACCAAAACAGAAGTATACATTTTGTGGAACTGAAATCGAACAAGTTGAATCTACGCACTAGTATTTAGGGATTATCGTAAATTAATAGCATTGCTAAGCTAAAATGGTTCGTTCAAGCATATCTCATCACTCTCAAGTAACGTTAATTAACTTTCTTCTCCAAAGCCACATTTTGACCCTTCTTTTGAGCAACTTGCAATTTGACCTTCTGCATTTTCATTCTTGTAACATAGTATACTTCATATATCGTACATTTGCATTAATGTCGGATTACATTACAATAATTAAACAAAAAAAAATAAGAACGTTGACTGAAAACACTGTTTCAACGTTTTAGAGAGCATAGACTTTCCAGAAATCTAGATGGATTTGGGTTATTACGACAAACGATATCGCCACCTATATTGTTCGAATATGGCTCAATGCACCAATGATAGTTTATGGCGACGAACGATATCGTCACATATATGGTTTGAATATTATTAAATGTATACGTACTAATGATAGTTTTCGCCTGTTAAAACTCGACATCGCTACATCAGCTCAGCGAGTGAATGCACACACGTTACTTGCATTCATTACACTCTCTAGGAATAACGTTTAGTTGCTATTTGAATTTAATAATTGCTCTTGACTGAATAAATGCAAACAAACAATGATAAAAGGCAAACGTGAAACTTAGGAAAGATTGTATATATGACAAAATATTGCAGCTATATACTTGAAAATGTTAATAAATGTGAAAAGCGGGTAAAACTTCAAGGCAAAAAGTTTAATTAAGCAAGCTTAAATAAATAAGAGAAAATAAGGAAAACACGAATTAATAAATAGAAGCTAAAAACGAGGATAAAATGCAAATGAACATAAGTTTTCAAAAAGTTCTTTAAATATCTAACTTACTATCTGATTTTTCACATGATAATTGCTACCCAACGTATTTTCACTCCAAAACTATACAAAGAAAGTATCTTAATAAGATACATATTTAGACAATGCAATCAATTTTGCGAGTTCTTAGCGAACATAGACTTTCCAGAAATCACCAGATGTTGGATTTGGGATTTTATCATCGCAAAAAAAAAGGTGGGTTCATGTACCAATGATATTCGCTAACTATGAAAGCAGAATATATATACAGCCTGTCTTGATTTTGACCATGACCCCATTTGCCAACTGTGTACACGCCATTTTCCGATCCCCAATTTTGGCAAACTCTTGCCAGGCTTGAGTTGTCATTTTCCATTCTGACATATGAGCCACACGAGGCGGGCTGACATCCGTCTGACCGCTGAAGTACCGGACCAGCTTCACCGGTGGTGTTAGCAACAGTGGTCACGTGGAACGTACGTCCATTGTTTTTACTGCAGTGGAATCTCAGTTGGGTGAAAGACAAGTTTGTTCTCAGCTCATTCATGGCGGTTTTTGTGAGAACCATCTGATCGCTGGTTATTCCACGGTATGAAGTCTTGACTGGAAGCTGAGAGGGTGGAGTTGAACCAATCACAACGTTGGAAACGAGGAGCCATCCTCCTGAAATGGAAAGTTGTTTTTAATAAGGAAAACAACCGTTTTAAAGGTACAGGTATAACTTAGAGAAAAGCTGACCCGGCAGCAAACAATGTCTGTTTTCTCTTATGCAGATCATCCTTATCCAGTAATTGATAATTCTAATTGTCTTGATCTGTTTTAGGCTTTCCAAGTTTTAACTAACATTCTGTTGAAGGGAAGTTATGTGAGTTCATGTGAAGAACAGTTTTTAAGAGCAGATCTCACAACTCATGTCGACCACAATAAACTTTCAACGGGTTTCACTCTTCTCAGGGTCGCTCCAGTAACTCCGGTCCCTTTGATACACCATTGAAACTGCCTCTGACGAATTTACGTGGCGGTCTGCAAAATTAGCAGGTTTTTGTTGGACAAGGGAAACTCTTATTTTGAAAGCAGAGCTGAGAATCAGTAAAGAGTAATCGAGCGATCCCAAGCTCTGAGAAAACGCCTGCATTACTGGCTGTCAAATTTTGTTTACAAAAACAATTACACGTGACTGCTTAACTTAAATCAATAAATTGTACATTATTTTAAAAACACTAATAAATTCAGCGCTCCAAGCTGCGACCATTTTGGTCGCCATGGCGAGTAAAGAATAAGAATTGGCGACTAAACTTGTAGCGAAAGTCGCCTATTTGGCCATGTACCAAGTCCCTGGGGTAGGGCATTTGACTTATCTTGTTCTCCCGGGGGAGGGGATATTTGAATCTTTCTTCGCCCGACGTGGAGATATTTGACTGCCAACTCGGACGAAAAAGACTGAGACCGAACATATGTTTCCCGCTTCCACGCTTCACGCATGCGCCATACGGTTTGAAAAGATCAGGAAGTCATGGAGGCCCATGAGAGCAAGCGAAGGCTGAGTGGATTTCACTGTTTTGTCTTCAAGTTTCGTTTGTTTTAGCGTGTTTTGGATCAATTGAACCTCTTAATATACTGTGGTATCAAAGTAAGCGGAAGTAAAGAGAAACCGAGTCGATTTTTGCAAGTAAAATTGATTAGTGTATGGCTCATTCGCTACAATCACTGTAAACTTATAAAACTGACTTTCTTTTGTACCCTTAACTAAGAACGGTATATTTAGACTTACAAAACGTGGACTTTCTCCTAAAGGTTTATGTATTCTACGCAGTGTAACACGGATTATGGTTAAAACGTATAATTGCAGCTGTAACAGAACATGCATCTTTGGTTATGCAGCAACGTTTATAAAAAGATTGCAGAGTTTTATTTGGAGATATTTTTATTGTGCCTTTCTTAGGTTCTGCCTTTGGGATTGACAGCAATGTGCAGCCTGGGGTGGGGAAATTTGGTTGCATTTGACTGGAATGATTTGCCCGTGGGCAGGGAATTTGATTGAAAATTTTTGAAAAAAGTCAAATCCCCACCCTATGCCCTGCCTCCCCCCTCGCCGGCATTACATTGGTAGGTGCATTATTTGCCCTTCGTATTCGAGACAGTTTTTTGCTATTTTCACCCTGGTTGTCCAGGTGTGAAGACTTGAGATGCCACGGGCCGTTTCAGTAGGGTTAACTGTCAGCCGCGAAACGGCAAAAATTTAACCGTCAACCGTCATAAGGGTATTTTTTACCGTCAACCGTCAATAATGCAGATTGATATTAACTGTCACAAAGTTTTAAGATATTTCAAATCACGCTATTTCAGCAAGATCTTCATGGACTTCTAGTCCTGAAGAATCTCCAAACTGAAACACCAGTTCCCATATTCTTCAAAACGCACTCTATAGACATTTAAGAAGTTGCTTTTATCTGAAAATATTTTTGAAATTCTATTAGGTTTGATTAACAAGAGCGTCGCACAAATTAGAGCCAGAATTTTTGAATGACTTGTTAGCAAGGATCCTTGAAAGCCATAGCGTCTACATTCCAGGGACCCACAGCGCCTCTCGTTCTTAGTGCTGCTTCTTTAATCAAATCACTAGCGATCTCATTATAATTTGACTCGTGCACATCCTCAACTGCACCAAACAGCAGCGTTCCCAGCGAGCCTCTTTTTTCTACCATTCCTGTTTCGCGGTAGGTTTTCTGGTGGGTCCATTCTAATGGCCCGTCTCTTACAATCCAAAACATCTCTGTTCATTTGCTCAGTCCATTTTAGCTAGACATCGTGAGAGCCTTTCCCGCAACAATGCTTCTGGACCTCTGTTAACCCCCGTTATCACGTAATGATAATAACAACAACAGCAATAATAATAATAATAATAACAATAATAATAATAATAATAACAATAACAAAAACAATAATAATAATAATAATGATAATGATAATAATAACAATAACAATAATAATAATAATAATAATAATAACAATAACAATAACAATAATAATAACAATAATAATAATAATAATAATGAGTTGAGTGCAGTGACAAATGGTATGAGCATTCCCCCAAAAGCGTAGAAGAGAATGAGGAGGTTAAACTGTTATGGGACTTTACCATCCAAACAGACCGTGAAATCCATCACAGGAGGCCAGACATTGTAATTCAGAAAAAGAAGGCAAAGGAAACAATCATTGTGGACATAGCTGTTCCCGGAGATAGTAATATACTGCAGAAAGAAACTGAAAAGTGTGAAAAGTACCAAGACCTGGCAAGAGAGATTCAAAGGATCTGGAAATCAAGGACAAAAGTGGTGCCAGTGGTTGTAGGTGCATTGGGTTCAGTGTCAAAGAAGCTGGCAGGCCACTTGGAGCAACTAGGAATTAAAAACCGAACAAGAACGATGCAAAAGTCGGCACTCCTCGGATCGGCACATTTCCTCAGAAAGGTGCTGGAAGTCTGAGGTCTCGATGAGACTTGACTGGATATTTCTCCCCAGGAAAATCATCTGTGCTAAATTTTACATAATAATAACAATAATAATAATAAAATCCATAAGAAGATACTAGTTAGACAAGAAAGAGGAGTCAATCATTCATTTACTGTTTATAGATGACTTGAAGCTGTACGGAAGGATGAACGTGAGCTTCACTCACTGGTCAATACACGCGGTGTTCATTACCGGATATAGGCATGACGTTTGGTATGAAAAAGGCGTGGCGTTAAAGAGGGAAAATGTTAAGAAAATTGTGGGGATTACCGCCTGATAATCGCAAAATGAAATCAGCGGAAGAAGACGGCTATAAGAACCTGGGAATTCTGGAATATGACGATCTATTTCAAAGGGCACAAGAAAAACGTTATGAAGAAAAGAATATTTCGGAGACTAAATACAGTCCAATGTCAGTGGAAAATACTGTACTTGCAACAAATTCATAGGCTCTGTCACTTGTCTGGCATGGAACTGAAGAAGTAAACTAAAGTAAAGCTGAACTAGAAGCCATGGATAGAAATAGAAAAAAAAAAAAGATAACCATAAACAGTTAACTGTTTATGTTATGTTTTATCCACGAGCTGATGTTGCCTGATCCTACTTTCGACGACTTTCCGGGGCTGTATATTGAATGGCCTGAAGAGTGTGTTTCGATGAAGAGATGAAGTTGGCCTATTGCGTTCAAAACATCTCGGAACCACTGCAAAAAACAGTAGAAGAGATAAGAAAGAAAATGAGGAACCCCCACAAACAGACGATGAGAAGGAGGAAACTTTGAGAAGATTGAAAGAAGTGGAAGACAATTTCCTTCATGGCCAGATATTGCGTCAAACAGAACAAGTCAAGGCTAAGAGGTCATGGGATTGGTTGAAGAAGGGGGATTGGAAGAAAGAGACCGAAGGGCTTATAACTGCCACACAAGATCAGGCACTGAGGACGAATGTAATCAAGACATCCATTGAAAAACAGGATGTGTCTCCCCTCTGCAGATTGTGTGGAGATGAAGATGCGACACGAAATCATCTCATTTATGAGTGCAGTAAGATGGATTACCCTCAAAGGCATAATAATGTTGCGAAAATTATTCACCAGGACATTTCAAAAGAAACATATAGTAAACACTCGCAAAAAAAAAAACCTGATGGATTAAGAACCTTCTTGCCGACATTTGCCCCCTTTAAACCCCCAAAACACAAGAACC
>CALNXK010000929.1:7500-25056 GCA_942486035.1 Porites lobata | reverse complement strand
TAACCGGAAATTCCAAAAATTATTGTCGTTCTACGGGTCATAAAATGCTGTTAATAACAAGCAGTTCATTTCTCAATTCTGGTTCTTAAAACTTAGAAAGCAAATTATATTTAAGTTTTGTTTTCGTCTGATATTGCGTTATAGAGCCTTTCTACCTATCCTAGTCAATATATATATATACAATTTTTTTTTGTGGACGTGGTGATGTACAATGAGCACATTCCCCGGGACATTCCTTTCCTGTAAGGAATGACTTTTCACGCGCTGAGCAAGAATCGCAAAAAGATAAAAAGAGACATTGGACGTCACATTTTAAACGGTTTAAGCTTCAACATAAAGCGAAGAGAAAACTTAAAAGCGACCCATCCTACCATCTTTTGAAAAAGGCACTGATAGCTTGTGAAAAAGTGCCAATGATAGCTTGAGAGACGTCTTTATTCAATGGATGCACATACAAACACTCTAGTTACACACATAGAGAGATTTGCAATTACGTTTTGGAAGGGAAAAACTCCTCAAAAGGTTTAAACTTCAACAAAAAGTGAAGAAAAACCACAAATGGTACTCATCGTAGCATCTTTTGAAGGAGACGATGAAAAAGTACAGTACGCCAATTTCAAACACATCTTCATTTAATGGCTGCCTTGGCTTAACATTCTTCGCCAAGTTAGTCATTGATCGTGTTTATCGTCATGACAACGAAATTCTCCGGGGGAGTACTCCTTTACATTTGCCTTATACAATCGGCGACAAAATTGTTGAGACATTGTACTCAAATAGGGTAACTTTGGAGAACAAAAGAATCCGCACCCCTCTCCTCTCCCCTCCGTTCAAAGTTGGGGCGTTTGTTGTTTCCTAAAGGTAGCTCGAACATCGGCACAACAGCGTATGGAAGGGATGGGGGAGAAAAAGCTATATTTCCTCCTTTTGAAGTCAGTAAAACGTAAAAAAGCCCAGTTTAGGGCGAAGTGTCTTAACTCATTTTGTCGTCGATTGTAGGTATTCATCTAATATAAAATCTGGAGTAAGGATTTGGCAAACCGAACAACACACCCCACCAACAATTCCCAGGAATACGCCCCTGGGTTACTCGGTTAATCATTGATAGAGGCCGTTTACTGAACCAAAAATTCCGGTGGGTAGGTAAGCATTAAGAGAATGAGTCGACACATCCCCACCACGAATTGCAGGGGATACCACCCGGAAAGAAAATAATCGAAGGTATTTTATAAATTGGGCCAGCCTACGGCAAGCACAGTTAATAAAATCAGGTCATAGATATTTGAAAACTGACACAATTCATTGATATAAATTAAAGAGAGTAAGGGACCAGGGACAGACCCCTGAGGAACTCCACACAAGATTTCAGGGACAATACCTGAGTTAACTGATAGATTTAAGCCGTATGTCGACATATGGTTAAGGTATGGCCAGTCGCAGTGTTAAGACGAAGTGACTTAGCAATTTCAACAATTTTAGTCTGCGTAGCAGATTCAAAGAAAAAAGGATTAATCAAGCGATCCGGTAGAAAAGACTTATGTGTCCTAATTGAACTGGATATATTTTTAGCGACTGTGGGCCCCAGATTGGTAAAAAAAAGTTGCAAAAATGATCAGCTATTCAACTGGAATATGAAATCTCCTGATTATTGATGGTGAAGGTTGACGGTAATTTATTAGAACGACTGTTTCTATTTATTATCCGATTTAAAATCTTCCAGGTACCTTTCGCATTATTTTTCAACAATTCAAGTCTTTTTCATAATAGAGAGATTTTGCCAGACGTAGAAAGTGGTGGAGTTTGTTCCTATATTTTTGGAATTTTCGTTATTCGTTGGAGTGGGAAAATTTATTAATTGTTTATACAATTTTGTTTTTCTTCCTAATGGATTTTTGCAAGCCCGGATCATTACGGAGACGATTGTTCAAGTTTACAGGTTGCCGAAGGCCTTAGGTATTCTAAAGGAAAAACTTAAACTCAGGAATCAAACTTAACTTTAACTGCATGCATGCGTACAATGTAGATCCTTACATGTGAACCTTTAGTGGTGATAATTTCAGTTTCGGAAGCACTTGGTCTTAAATTTAGTAAAACATTTTCTGGTCTAACGCCCTGGGTCTGACGTGTGCATTTAGGCTAGGGATGACGGTTCTGGAGCCACTGCTAAAGACGGTAAAAAGTAAATATTTCGTCTCAGGCAAGAAAGGAATGGTGGATCAGGTCCCCCGGAACGAAGCTGGCGATAATTGATTGGACTACAGAGGGAGAAAATTCAAATTAACTCATTGCACTCATGATTACTTAGTTTATGAATATTAGTAACAATGTTGTTTGATATCTTTTTTTTTTTTCATTCCATCTGCTATTTCTAGCATGACCTCTGGCGTGGAAGGACTGAGAACACTTTTGGATCGTATAGAAACAAACCGCAAAATTGCTATCGGCGTTTGGAATGAAAGTGATCATCCGTGGGAAGCAACTTCCGTGTATATTTCGTCTGGCACCTCAGATAACATCCTTCCACTTAATGTTCCACAAGGTACAAACTAGATTAGTCTAATTTTAAAAGCATAACTCCTACCTAACTACTTATCAGTATATTATGCTTGCTGTTTAGCGCAGGTGTACGGCATTCGGATAGATCCCAGACACGCATCTAATGTGTTGTGGGGGTAAGAGAGAATTGGGGTTAGGTTGAGGCGCGCGGGAACTAATGGGAAGAGACAAAGGAATAATAGCGACTGGCAGATTTCGTTTCATAAAGCCGTGCAAATTGCCATGGAGCCGTGCAGGTACTATTCATAAAGGCAATGGCACTTTTCCGGTATTTTTGTGGTCAAAATCCTTTGTGACGTTTATTTTAATTTTTTTATTAAAAAAAAACAGTTTTCTCTATGTAGCAAAAAGTATTTGTTATGCCGTTTCGCCTGCATGGCGTGCGCGCTGGAAGATTCCCGGGAAAGCCATGTTGACTATTTCGACAGTTCTTACAGTGAACTGTGGTTTGAAGGTTGGTAATTCTTTTCTCTATTTTTTCTCTTTCCTAACAAAGGCTACTTTTGAGGTATCTCGCAGCACCAGTTCACACTATAAAGTATCTTTATTCAGAATACCCATATTAAAGTTATTCCAATCATTGCAGATGCAAACATCAGGTTTACTTCTACATGATTAATATCAAGCATTAAAGCTAGCTCCATCAATGTGTTTATTTTTATCAGCTTCTTCGAGAACTATATTTTTATACAAATCTTGAAATCAAATGTAACAAAGGTAGGACCCTCTTAAGAACTGACATCAGTTCTCTTTTATAACTGTTTCCTAAAATAGACTTTAAGGTAACCCATATAGTTCATATGGGTTGTAGTGCATTATTACATAGTGCACATTTCCCCCTGGCGCTCTATCATTGTATGAACTAAAAGAAGGCCGGGTTCACGCACTTGTGCGTCTTGCTTGTTCTTGCCATAGAAAGATAAGTGTTTCCTTGTACTGCATAGAACTCAAGCAAAATTCCCTAAAAACAAAAGAAATGTTTAAATTTATTGGTAGCCTACAAAGCAGGCGTTTTTTTGACAGAAACTCAGAGGTACATTGATCGCGGCAGCCATCTTGAAAAGCCAAGGAAAAGACTAAGGGAGGAGGAGCGGGAACAGCGGGAAAAGGGGGAGGGGTGGAGAGAAGAGAGGAGGTTAGGGTTAGGGTTACTATTTGAAACCCTTCAACCTCTTCCTTTAAATCAGTTTTGAGCTTGTTCCAACTCTCTGGTAGTATTAACGTCCAAGATGGCGGGATAACGTTATTTCCGCAATGTATCGCGCTGCAAAATATGCGTGCTTTGCAGGCTGATTTATTGCTTAAGAGGAAAGATGTCCTTGGATTGCTTCCAGCTGGTTTTGGAAAAAAGTCTGATTTATTAACGTTTTGAAATTAAGGGTTGACAGGCTAAACACGATTCATGTTATGTGTTTGAACAACAGTTTTTCTCTTTTTTTTTCTCGCCGCTGTGTTTTGATATAGACTTAACTTTGACTCTGGTGTGGAAAAGCTAATTTCCCTTCATTTAAGCCATTATTTACATCGCGTAACAATGAGCTTCCTTCCCCAGCCGCCATATTGAAACGAAATCTGCCAGTCGCTATTTTTCCTTTGTCCTTTCAAATGAGATGTTATTGGTCGTATAAGCCGTGATGGTACTGGCTTTGAAGACTCCTAATGTCATTGGTGCGTTTCGATCCGTCTATTGTCACAGTTAAATAGTAAAATTGTCAGTTGTCCAGTCGTTTTCTCGTAGTTAGTTTTGCTTGATTCACGTCAATAAGTCCTTTGTACGGTGCCGGTAACTGTTGATTACAATTCAGTAGCATTTGTTCTAAGTTAGTAAACCAGCTTTCTAAAGAGAGTCGTTGATGGTACTCTGTAGAATACGTAATACATGTCGCAGAGTCTCAATCGATTTAATGTTTCGTCTGTAAATGGTGCGCGGCAATGTGATTATTGACGTCATCATTTGTCGTCGCTCGTTTGTGTTTGTCAGTCGCATGCTAAGGTTTCTGCCGGTTTCACCAATGAAGTAGCCTGGCAGTCGCAGCAAATGATCTTGTCCCTTGTCCCGGGGGGGTGAGGGGTCGCATGCTAAGGTTTCTGCCGGTTTCACCAATGAAGTAGCCTGGCAGTCGCAGCAAATGATCTTGTCCCTTGTTCCGGGGGGGAGGGGTACTTCCTTATAAGAGGCTAATGGGGATGTGCCGCGGGATGGTGTCCCATTTTCATGACTGGATTGACTATAATGGGGTTGCATTTTCAATAGAGTTACTACAATGGGGTCGCACTTTTCGGATTTTTGGGGGTTACGGTTAGCAAACGTACCCGAATGTTTGTACTGTAGGTGGGAAGCAATGATAGTCTTTACACTAGAGCCTAAATAAGCTAAGAAATATTTCAAGACAAGTAAATTTTAATTGCTTCAAGTAAAATAAAGCCTCACACACAACCGATTCTTTTTCTTTCTTCTTAGCGGCTCTTAAGTCTTACTTAACAGCCTAGTGTAAAGACAACCAATGTGTTCTTTATTCAATTTTAAAAAAATGGGTCAATTCATTTTAGGACTGGACCTATTTAAAGGATTGATAAGGTAGATACATGAATAAAAAGTGACTTAGATGGAATCGCGAAAATGACATATTTGCCCAAAAGTAACTAAGATGGGGTCTAGATTCGGCCACAGAACAGGGGCTCTGAGAGGCCAGAGGCACATACCAAGCAAAAATTAACCCAAGTTCCCCTCCCCCCCCCTCCGCCCGGGGGTATCTTGTACAATGCTCCCTGTCTGTCCTATCAAATGCTGCGAATGCCAGGCTACTCGGATCTTAATTAGTTGTTAAAGTTACTTTGGATTCGTACCCATCTTATGTCAGTAGAACTGGTAAACAAAAGACACACTTTTCATTATTGCCAAGAAATAACCGTTACTAATATCATAGGTGACGAACTACTCCTTAATTTTGGCGCAAAATTGCTATGGCAACCCTTCCGTACGTCTCAGTGTCAAGATGATGACGAAGTTTTAAAATGCCGTGAATGAAGATGTCAGGGCACAAAAAGACGCTTTAGAAAACAAGAACACACAAGAGAACATCAAGAAGGATTCTAACAGGTATTATGCCGAAAAAGTCTGAAAATTTAAGGTCTAAACATTTGAGAGAGTGGAGTTCTCGATCGATACGATCCAGGATAAACATGTCAAAAATCCAAGATTGCTAACGTAATTCGTCACCCATGATATTAATAGGTAATCAAATGGTATACTCGTGAAATTAGGGAATAATTTCACGCGCGTTTTGTCCAAATCCTAATAATTTCCCTCGCCTAAGGGCACGGGAAATTATTAGAATTTGGACAAAACACACATACCTATATGCTTGTTCTCATTAGGTGAGGCCATACTATGGGGAGCTCGAAAAACTGCGGGACCTATACCTAGAGGAGCCGTTGGAGTCTTCACGTACTACATACCAGCCTTAGACAACACATTAGCTATCATGTATTCCGTTCCTTTTGATTTCAACTTATTCAGAAATTGGTGGCATGTAAAACTTTACAGCGGTCGTCGGGAGGCCAGTAAACAGACGTTCAGAGACATGTATGGTGCCGACAGAGTGAGGGGTGATAACGCCTGGCATACTATAAAGTTACCATCAGGATTGTCTGTGAAGGGTGCGATGGGGAGCACGGGTCAATCCGAACTTGAGATTAGGGTTGGGATTGCAAGCGGGACATGAGCTGCTCAGTAACCAACTGGTTGCCTACTTCCAGATAATTTTTTTTGATCCCCTTACGTTTTATTTTTATTGTTTGTTCACCAACTATTCCAGTGGAGTGCCTGTAAACTAGCTAAAGAGACTAACTGCACTTCCGCAGCAAAAAAAACGGTCTTTATTGTTGAAAGTCCCGGTAACTTTTCATGCCTCAAGCCGGCACATTTAAACAAGTTTTTAAACAAGCACGTGCCGTAGTATGATTTAGTAAGTTGTATCTTTTGCTAAAATAAAAATTACAGAATTATTTACTCAGTTGATTTAAGCCGGTTCAAAGAAAAAAAACCCTTTGGTTTGTATTACCAGTCAAAGTTGTCTAGATTAATTAAGTTCCACCAAGGAAGTACTGTTTTTATCAATCTATTGCACTTTTGAGACTTTCGTTGAACTGGCTCGTGTTTGCAGGTTAAAGCCCTGATTATCTGAGTTCACAACTGGATCCTATACCCCCTTCATTAAACGTAATTTATTCATGATTATTTGAGATTACGTGGAAAATAAACATCTATTATTCAATTTATTAGTCCATGATGCAATATTGTTCTTAGCTAAGACGGGTTTTTCCTAGCAAACTCGTAAACAATTTTTGAGTTAATGTATGGAAAAAGGCGGCACTACTTAGTATTGTTATGATATTCCAACAAGAATGTTTCAAACGACAAGTTTGGTACTGTACGAAAAATGACGAGTTGTACTTTTAGAAGTACCGGTATTGTACGTAGTTGATTTGTATTCGTATGAACCTTCTTTGTATTTTTTATATCTCTCTGACTATTTAGTTAGGACGGGACATTTACTGGACCTATGTGAACTAGAGTAAAAGTAGATTTTTTTTGTTACGCTATAACCTCGAAGGAAAGTAAATTAATAACTCTTGTAGCAAATCGAATTTCTGCTAATGTTAATTTAAATTAGAGACCTTAAGATTCTAAGACAAGTACGACTACGAGTACGAGATTTTACCAGTACTGAGTAGCGCTCGCGCGTGAACCAGCGTCATTTTGGCTGGAAAACGTGATAGCATTCGTCAATCTACTACGAGTTTAGCAAGAATGTAGAAGTGGCGGAAACAAGATATCAAATGTTAGAAGTTTTATCATTTTGCGATCGGGAGAGTGTGTAACCTCCCTTACTAAAGATAACAGTGCTCATTTTTCAAGTAGAAAATAATAAAATGAAGCTTTCCGGGGAGTCTATATTTTTAGAATACGCGAAAAACTTTAAGTCAAATCTCGTATTCGTAGTCGTCCTCGCCCTGGAATCTAAAGGTCTCTAATGAATAAGATTGACAGCCTTTAAGTCCAGTCTGGATAAAAGGAGCTGCAACGAGCTTTTGTTAGAGGGATTCAGCTAGTCTTGTGCTTGTAAAGTTATTAAAAGAGTGTGAAGTTAATAAATCAGAGTGAACATAGTGTCAAATTGTCACATATCATTGTAGAAGGACTTCCTGTCCCCTACCCTGCGGTCAGAGGCTACATTTTCGCGGTATGAGCTGGCGTGCGAAAAGTAGCCTCTGCCGACAACCGTTCAATTTTCTATCGTGCATGCGCGAAATTCGTCACGCGATTCGCAAGCAACTGGTTCGTCAAATCTGCGTGAGTTTCGCGGGGATCAAACTTGCGAAAACTACCTGCGAACTACTCTCCTCGAGCTTTTGTTTTGTTTTTCTGCTTCGCCCCCTCTGGTTTTGAGTATTTTAGCCGCAAAATTTCCACGGATCGTCTTTTTAGGAAAGTATTTTTATGCTATCAACTGTAGTAAGTTCTGTCTGTTTTTCGGGGAGCTCATTTTTCCAGCTTTAATATTACCTATAGTAATAGTTGTGCTCAAAGTGAAAAATGAAATTCGCCGTCAACGCTACGCAGAACTGATGCTTGAAATAAATTGGATGCTGTAGTCTCACGATTGTGTTTTAAACTAATGTTATGAATGAACATAGACAAAACAGTAGTCAGAAAAATTATTTATCGAAAAATCTTATTCGAAAACCCGTAATTTTATCCTTAAAAGCAATTCGCGTAATACTAACTGGATCGTGGACCATTTCACGCAAGTAAAAGCTGCCGAGGACATCAAATGTCAACGCCAAAATCCGTCTCAAGTCGTATAAAAAATCTATGAAACAACTATAAATACCTAAATTTTCATTTAAAAACGGAACTTCCTTGACCATTAATGTGCAAGTTGTACCTGAAAATTCTTTAAAAACTTTGCCGCTTTGGTTTCTTTTCAGAACAGGACAAGCGTTCCACCGTGAAGAAGCCAACCAGGTTGAAGTGCTTGAGGGCGAATCAGTGTTCAGCTAAAAGCTTTTTTTCTGCTTTTTCCACTAAAAGAAAACTGATCGATGATTCTTTTGAACATTCCGGTTCCCATCTGTGTCTTAAAACAGTGCATTTAGCCTTGCATTGAGAGGCGACACAACAAAAATCACCGCAGTATCCATTTTCTTTTCCTGGCAAACAAGAACTACCATATGATAAATTAACGATCTTTACACGGTCCCGTAAGAAGCACCGGCAGCAGCTTGTTTTGACATTCCGACAGCTTTAAAATACAGAGCTTATTCAAGTTATTGACGACAATTTTTTAAATACATCAACAGGGATTTTTGAAGCTGTTTTGAACTTTTCCTGTTGCTACGTTTGAGCTGCGTTGATCCGGGTTCGTATGCGAGAATTTGGCGCGAAGGGATGCATGAAGGCGCAATAATGGTCAGCGATCATTCGCTGACGCAAGACTCACGCAATGCTCTAAACCGGTCAAGAACAAGAAAAAACCCGTTTTTTTAATTTATTCGTCCAGATTTTTGGACGGATTTGAACGGTTGTCGGCAGAGGCTACTTTTCGCACGCCAGCTCATACCGCGAAAATGTAGCCTCTGCTCGCAGGGTACCTGTCCCCCAACATGCAAACGTTCTTTTAAACCAGTAGTTCAAGAACGTCGATTTTTTTCCCCAATGTAACATAACATTGCTTTTACGTGGAGTGATTTTTAAGTTCCGGTGAGTGTGGTTCCAAAAATGTTATTGCTAACAGCGAAAGCATGTGAACGGTTTATATAGACCCTCACTGCAAAGTCTTATTATCTTATTACTTAAGGCGCGTAGCCACTAGCTTTGAAAAGTTAACAGATGATAAAAGGTTACGAACCATTTCTTCCTCCGCAGTGTTAACAGACAGTCTGATGACCACCGAGGGAGAAATGGAATTTCAACAGCGAGCAACTCCCATACTAGGCCTATGTCACGGGGTTATTACGAACCAGTTTATTTTTAGACACATTTTAGAGCACTTTTCCCGCGAAAATAGAATCTCCACCATGTCTATGAGGTCATTCGAAGTATAAAATATCAAAAAGGAAAACTAAACGTTATTAAGAGGCGAAAGCTACCATTTTTAATTTAGGTCTGTAGGTTTTGCTAACTGGTTTCATTTGTGGTTTGAGGGATTTAAAAGATATTCAAAATTCGCGCCAAACTGTTCTAAAAATAAACCGGTCCGCGAAAACGCCGTAACACGAGCGCATGGAAGTCATGGAAGTTGCTCGCTCCGGGTTCTGAGCAGAGTCATTGAAAACGTTTTCTTTGTCGTTTGGATCATATATCAAAACATCACCTTTGCAGATCGCCGGGATAGCCGAGTGACACTTATTACCATACGTGGATTTCACTGGCATACGCCACCATTTTTGGGAAGAAATCAGTAAGAGCTTGGTTGGTCTTTGTATTATCTTTGCCATCGTGATAAGACTAACTACTAAGTTTCTCTAAACAAGATGTGATTTAGGGGCTGTTTACATGGAGGGAGGAAGATCCTAGAGGGAGGATGGTCCTAGCGCCATATGTTTCCTGTATTCAGTTTACATGCAAAGGGTTGTACTTGTCCCTGGCGCTAGGATCTTTCTAGTACTAGGATCTTCCTAGCTGAGAGGTGGGAAGATCCTAGCACCATGTAAACTGTTTTCGCTAGGAAGATCCTAGTATTAGGGACAAACGCGACAAAATGTCGGCGGGTCGTTCAGTGGCTAATTACGGCAATAAAGGCCGACCATTTCGTTTGGAGTAATCCACGAGCAGATTATTGCGTTAATTCAGCTGAAAGGTAGTGATTTACGCCAGTAAAGAGAGCAGAAGGACCCAAATTGCATTTTAATTTTGTCGTCCGCCATTTTTAATTCCTTCTCTAACCTTCTCTACTTCGACAACTCATGGGCCGGAATTTCTGCATGTAAACCCACTGTAGTTATTCCACCTTCTAGTATGTAGGATCTTCCTCCCTCCATGTAAACAGCGCCTAACGTTTGGAATAAGTTTTTAAGACGATCGCGCTTTCCAATAGCTTGACGAATCTGACCAGTCATCCATTTGTCGCGAGGCCGAATAATCACTTTCTTATGTGGTATAAAAGACTCCACTGGACTTAACAATATAAAAAAAAAATCTTTGATAAATAACATCAATACCGAAGGGTGCAGCGTCAAGATCATCATTCCAATCTGCGTTAGATAAAGTGCCATTTAGCCCATCAAGATCAATCATTAAACTTCCAGATCTCTCTGGTAAAAGATTTGGGTTTTTGTTTGCGTCAATTCAGATTAGCATAGATAATGCAGTGATCACAGTTGGCTGACGGACTGAGAGTACCAGAAGGAACAAAAAAGCCAGGCGAGTCTGATATGATAAGCTTAAGAGTGGACTCCCCAGACCGAATAATTCGCGTTGGATTATCTACAACTTGATATTGTTGCTTTCCAAAAAATAGGCAGTCGATGACTAAATGTGGCTACTACTAAAACAAAACAAAAAACAACAAAACAACAAACAAATTTTATTGAAAAGTAGAATGAAAATTGGACAGGCTGCATTCCTTTTATTAACTGAACAATAACATGTAAAAGCCCTCAGGATAACAGACATTGAAAGTAAACGACAGTTAATATCGAATGATGAATAAAAATTCCGGAATATTCATTTTAAATCATAACGGTCAAAAACAACAGCAAACAATGAAGTCTTTTTAACAAAAGGTATCGCGTTTGAATCTGCCTTCCAATGTCTATGAGATGCAGATTCAAGAGACTATCTGATCTGTGAAATTATGTCTTTTGAACGTTAAGATAATATTGTAAACAACCATAGCGAAGAATAGTGCGTCTCGAAGGACATTTTCTGTTCCCGTAAGGAAGTTATTTGAGTGCCGAAAGACAGTATCCACCACACTGCGCTGACGAAGCCTTTGGTGTTCCTGAATTGTTGTACAGATCACTCGACGATCAAATGTGACAAAAAAACCCACTTCGGTCGGGCGGAAGATCCTCCGAAAAGCCTGAGTGAAGCCGAAAACCGCTTTGGGAAAAAACACATGAAACGTAAATTGAGAGCTGTACCTGGCTGCAGGTGCCAAATAGCACACAGAATCATTATCAGAAAGAGGGAGATCTCACCTTGAATAGCACCCAACAGGATAGAAGGCAAGAACCAAGAAGCACATGGCAAGTAAAACTACTTTTATAACCGATGACATTTCGACAAGGCGCTCAACACCGTCGCTGTCGATCGCTCACCTTCGCGTCGACGATAACTCCCGACTGTGAAAGACATGAATTTCGAAACACAGTAGACATTTTTTTCGTTCCCATTAGGGAATCAATGTTGAAATCATTTGTGTCTCATAAGACATTTTGGTTCGTTCCCAAAAGGGAAAAAAGTGCGTCTCGAAGGACATTTTCTGTTCACCCACCACGATAGTCGACGATAACAACAACAAGCATGAGTGTCGGCAGTGTCGGTCAAGTCCCGAGCACTTTCCGAAGGTTAGGACTACTTACACTCACTCTTACAAAGTGCCAGCATAGTGCCTACTACTACTACTACTACTACTACTACTACTACAAGTAGTAGCCACAAAAATGAAAACCCCGATGCCAATATCGGCGTTTGGCGATGAAGTATCACCATAATTAATCGGAATTAAAGTGAGCATTGAAATCACCTAAGAGAACAATAGCTGAGAAGATTTGCCCGCAACTTTTAATTTTATAAAAGCTCATTTGCAAAGGCTCAAAAAGACCTTTTCCTCATTTGCTGATTGGTCTCGATAACATTAAAAATAATGTGGCATTAATTACCACACCTCCCCCACTCTTCCTGACCCTGTCTTTCCTCAAGTGGTGTAAACTGTAACCAGGAATAAGAATAGAGTCGTTACGCAAGCTAGAATTCAACCAGGTTAGTACGCAAAAACATCAAATCCATACAAACAAGCCAAAACAGAAACTTCGCTCAGTTTATCATTAGGCTTCTAACATTTGATTAAGCGATTGGAAACTGAGTTGATACTGTTGGGCCCAGGATTACGATGAACTGAGCCTGACACCAATAATAACATACTAAAAGGCTCAAAATTAAACCAAGAAAATAACAACGGATAAAATTGGGAGCAAAATAACAACGCGAAACGAAGTAGACTAACCTCCATCAATAAAAATAATGAATTTTAAAGAGCTTACCTCCCGCTGCCCAAAACACTTAAGGACTGAATACTACACATAATAAATAAGTACTAAAATAAAACAAAACAGCAGAGACATGGAGATGTGCGGGCGCCAGAACAAGTGTTGGTGCACCTTTTTTGTTTCCTCCTCAGCCCCTTCCTGTGCGCGGGCCCTGACAGAATACTGATAGAATCCAAACATTTTATCAACCTGAAATCTTGTCTTCGTGTGGCTATTCAACTTGTGAAGACTTTCAATGCACATTTGTTGGTTTCGTACTGGAAAAAAATCAGAAGTTGTTATGGTCAGCAAAAACCTTTTGGACAAACGCTTTTTTCTTTCGTTTTGCTTGTTTGTTTTTTACAGAAAGAAAGCCATATGATAATCATCTTATCACCTTCGTTTTCTTGGTACGTTTTTTTAAATTAAGAACCTTCGTTTACGGTTCTTGCGCAAAAAAATGCGGCCCTCGAACTCGACCATCATTAGTCATGTATAAAGTGACGCATTTCCATACGGGAGTTGCGTTCACCGAAGAGTATCCACGAAGGCCTGAATCAGTATCAAAGGTGAGCAAAATGGAGTAGCACATTTAATTTCCATTTGGAACATACTAACAGCCCTTCCTTTTCTTTAGGATGCGGTGAACGACGACCCGACAACACTTGTTCCATTAACTTTTCAACCGGATTTTCCGCGAACCTAAACACATGGAAAACAACCACCGCTCAGAGTAATTCTGGAGAAACACACTATACTCGGGAACGTAAACACATAAAAACTAAATAGGAAAAACTGTTTGAATGCAGAGGTCCACGCAACACGTAAATATAACTGACTGGTTCCTCTTGCCGGATCTCTAACTAATTAAAGAGATGCTGTGGCCAGACGTCACTTGATGTGTAAAATGAAACAAAACTGAATGCAAGGCTACAATCCTCGTCACAAATCTTGAAACACTTGTGTGATTTTTCCCTCCCCAATGTTGATTTGGATTTGCAGCCATTTCAGTGCTCCAAAATACGCTCGGCTCAACATTGGGAAAGGAGAGCGACACATCTGACTGAGAGCAAAGGTGTGAGGCGTGAATGTAAGAAATTTGGAGAAAATTCAAGACAAATGGCTCCTGTTTCAACGATTTGTGACGAGTATTGTAGCACTACGGCAAAGGGCTGATTTATTATGGGCCAATATTCGGCTAACAAAATTAGCCTTCCTCAGGGCCAGAGCTATACCGAGAGAAATATCTTTTAACAGCTCCTAAAATTTAAATTCAAAAGATTCATAAGTGGTTAACAAATAATTAACTACAATTAAAAATACTAGATAGAATAATATGCAGATAAATGATTATACAATCAAAATAGTAAAACTCGGAAACAACGACGACACACCCAAGCCCCCTGCCGGCACATTCCGTTGCAATTCCAGACATGGCTGCCACACTTGGCCATACATTAACCATGGAAAATCATCATACACTTTCACCAACACAGGAGAAACAAGACAAATTAAATATCTTATTACTTGTGACTCAACAAACCTAACATATATGATCCAATGTAAAAGATGTAAAAAACAATATATGGGTAAAACTAAACGCACACTACGAGACGCGCTTTAAATAACAAGGATAGGCAACAAACAATCCACTCCACTCAAACGCCACAGCCGAGCAGTCCCTTTCCACTTTAATCAACCTGGCCACTCGATCGTAGACATGGACCTTATTTCGCTGGAATTACAACCCACTCTCAGCATGTCACGCCGTAAATCAAGAGGAGCGTACCTCATAGAGAGAGGCAAAACCCTGTCACCAGACGGTCTGAACCAAAGGGATGAACATTGAACTGTTTCTATTTCTATTTTTATTGTATAATCATTTAAGTCTACTCAATTCTACCTGAATACACCATTGGCAGATCTTGGGGATGGGTCCAGGGGTCCAGGTCCCCTCTTTATTCTTAGGCTAAACTGGAACCAGCAGAGCCTGAGAAAGATATTTTTTTCAAGTTGAGCCCCACTTTTCCCGCAGAGTCCAGGTAAATATGGACCTTTTACTTACTTGATAATCTGAATCTGCCACTTTGCACAAACCATTGACAATAGAAAGACTTCTTTCTATTATCACTGGCATGGCAATTCGCCACTTTAGAAATAAGAAGCCAGGAAACTGGGTCGAGTGAACTTTTGTTAAGACTTCTGGGACCATTGGGAGCGTTACCAGAGGGCCAGGGGAAAAATTTGTCAATAGTTGCCTAGTTCCAAGGCCTCATTATTGCGCGCGGCCGATACGTTTCGGGTCAAGTGGTCCGAGCGAGTTCACCTCGTCGGATACGTCGCCGAATTGCATTGACCGAGAAGGCCTGGGAAGACGCTGTACGGGGAGGCAAGGTCTGTAGCGTTGCATTTGTGTCCTCCGTTGCAGTTTGGTCCTCTCACCTATCAACCAACAGAATGCGTTTTTATTTCTTCCAATCAAAGTCTGTTGTGATCGTGTCTTCTCCATGTGACTTCCCAACTAGGGGAGGGCTGTAGTGTGAGTTTTTTCGTTTCGTCTTCCTGATCCTGTGGAAGACTTGTGTATGAAACAGTTTTGGAGCGTTTTCCCTGATGGGTTTTTGGAGGATTTAAAGAAGTTTGAAGTATGTTCGCTACTTTCCTCGGTCAACGCATATGTCCATATGTTGGAGAGCTAGAAAGCCTGGGACGAGGATGAAAGCACAAGCCTCGTGCCCAAATAAAGAGTTCGAAGAAGGACAGTAGCAAGAAGAAAGATCCAGAAGAAGAAGAAGTGATGCAATGATTTTCGAGCTTCTCAAATAAGGTATTACATTTGCAGTTCTTTCAAAAGGTTTTTTATGTGAGAATTAGAGTCATGGTACAGATAAGCTCATGCTAGGCTAGCTCTTGTTTTTATAGATCGTGAAGTTGTGAGCTTTTTTTATTTTGTTGCAAATTGTAAGTTACAGCTTCAGCTTATTTACCGAACCGGGCATGTGAAAAATGACCGTAACAAGAAAAAACTGAAGCATTGTTCATGGGGATTTTGAAGTCTTCCTTTAGAAAATAATATATAAACACTTGATTTTAGAAAGTGAGGATCTTTTTCAAACAGTTTAGGTTAAAGAGTTTCCTGTATATATGAGGAAACTCAAATTAGAAAATTTAGGGATTAGTGCAATCATTCGGGTAGCCGACTGCATGACTTCCTGAAAGTGCCTAGGAATAATAATGTGGAAATTCAACGTGGATGTGTTTTGCTTTTGATTTGGAAGATAATGCTGTTAGACTTTTTTGGATCAAAATTCTGCAAGAATTGTGAGCGCACTTTAGCCTGCTTTCATTTTTTAGCTATTTTGAAAAAATAGCTCATATGTCAGTGGTGTGAGCGTATGTATCTTTGTGGCTTTGTATGTTCAGATGTTTGTTGCACGAGCCAATAAGGTTGAGGGTACTATCAGTTGATGCTTAGGAACCAATGAGATCTTGGCATCTATTAAACATGGTATTGTTAAAGGTCGAACAAGGGCACTTTGAGACTGCCATATTGATTCTTCACAATTTTTTCATCTTTTATTACGGCTGCAGGTGTTTAGAAGCATTACATTAAATATCGTCATGATTCAAACGCTGTGTACAGTGATGCAGCTGTTTAAGGGTTCATAATTATTTTAGTGTGGATGCTGCCTCAAGACATTTCTGACCTAATTCGGCTATCGTGAACGGTACAACGCACGTATTTCTGAGTTCTGTTTCGCCTGCTTCAACTGTGTAGAATATAAAAGATCATATATTTTCAAAGTTCTTCCAATGAAACATTAATTGATATTCAGATATGGACTTTAATTCGAAAGTATGCGGCCTACAAATTGTGGTTTTGGAAGTTTGAAAGGCAGCTTAGTTTTTTGAAAGCTGCGCCGAGTATTGTTAATCCTGTAAACAAGCTTTAAAAATATTATTCTCTCGCTTACAAGGTTCAACAAACTTTTTTCGTTCCGGCAAAAAAAAGAATAATAAATGAACAACATGATACATTCTTCCTGCATACTAAGTATTATAGTTATTGAAACGTATTTTATTTAGTTAAGATGCGTAACTAAGTAGAAACTGTAGCGTTAGGGAATAAAATTGGAAGAAGCTAGTTGACACAATAATTAGGTATTGTTTTATTGAGTGGAGTAACATGATATGAGTAGAAATATATTTCGGCAGTTTGATAATTTTCTTGGAAGCTAATAAATGTTAGGCTATCAACCTTGACATTCGTTGTATGAAGGATAATTTTATTGCAGATGTTGTAATGAAGCCGAGGTGATTTCTTTAAATCGTTTGAGAAAATTAATTAAGTCAAGCACTCACTAAAACTATATATCTGGATTCGAAGTCATATTCCACCTCATTTCAGCTGAATTCACCATTTTCTCATTGACCATAATGCACCTTGTTTACCCCCCAAAATTTTGCACAACCATTTTGGGACGGCTGTAATACCAAGGAGAAATGTGAAACAGTGGGTTATGCAAAATTTGGGGGGTGAACAAGATGCATTATGGTCTATGTGAATAAGACAAGAATATAGCAAGTGAGTTTTGCACTCTGGGAGCCAGAAACTCTGATTGCTTAAAATAATCTACTTTATTCTGAATTAACAATTTCTTAAAAAGTAGTTTGCTTGCTACTCAGGCTAATCCTAATTCATCCCAGGTGATGCAACTGTCATACCAGCAATGGGCAAAGCCT
>CALNXK010000928.1:0-25261 GCA_942486035.1 Porites lobata | reverse complement strand
TTCTAGAATATCATAAAAGACATTTTCCTGGCCTATATTGCTAAAAAAAAAGTTGGAAGAATGGCCATTTTTTGGACCAAAACCATGGGTTAACCCCCTTTGTAAAAATGTCAATTTTTCGACTTTTTTGTACTTCATGATTTTATAGCCTAGAAAGGTGTTTTTCGTTCTAGAATATGTTAAAAGTCATTTTCCTGCCCTATATTGCCTAAAAAAAAGTTGGAAAATGGCCATTTTTGGACCAAAACCATGCGTTAACCCCTTTGGAAAATGTCAATTTTTCGACTTTTTCGACTTCATGTTTTATAGCCTAGAAAGGTGTTTTTTCGTTCTAGAATATCATAAAAGACATTTTCCTGGCCTATATTTCCTGAAAAAAAAGTTGCAAAAATGGCGATTTTTGTACCAAAACCATGCGTTAACCCCTTTGGAAAAATGTCAATTTTTCGACTTTTTTTGACTTCATGTTTTTTATAGCCTAGAAAGGTGTTTTCTCGTTCTTGAATATCATAAAAGACATTTTCCTGGCCTATATTGCCTGAAAAAAAAGTTGGAAAAATGGCCATTTTTGGACCAAAACCATGGGTTAACCCTTTGGAAAAATGTCAATTTTTCGACTTTTTCGACTTCATGTTTTTATAGCCCAGAAAGGTGTTTTTTTCTTTCTAGAATATCATAAAAGACATTTTTGTACTGTCGCAATTTGTAATAATCATCGCACTTTGTAATACCTGTCACAATTTGTAATAAATCCATCCCACTTTTTAATACCTGTCGCAATTTGTAATAAACCGTGTCGCAATTTGTAATAAAAAAGCTGTCGCAATTTGTAATAACAGTCCATCGCACTTTGTAATAAACTAAGCTGTCGCAATTTGTAATAATTCCATCGCACTTTGTAATAATTTTTTGAGAGTGACTCAACTTACTTCGTCAATTATTGACATAATGCCAAAATATGCATGGTACTTCATAAACAAAGATGATGGTGTCTGCTAGCACGTAACATCTCCGTAACATTTTCTTTGGTCAAACATGCATGTCTTCCGCTATAAATTTTTCTGCTTTGATTAATCACGTGAGTGAAAGACATGAAACTTTCTGTGACATATCACCAAAAGATATGAATCACGTTTAAATTCAAAAATATTTAAATAAGAAAGGCAACATTTAGCAACAGAAAATTCATGAATAACCTGGCATTCGTCGTCCAAATGTGACACGTGGAGTCTTCGGCGGGGGATAATCCCATATAGGGATGGGCTAGATAGGTAAGTACCGCCTGATAGGGTATGGTTTTTGAGGATCTCGAGCCTTTAATAGGGTATCATTTTTACGTTGTTGGCCTTGTGTCTTTGGTTTGATCCTTAGATAGGGTAACTCAAGTAATAATGGATGGTTTATTCCATCCTTTCCATTTTGTAGAAAAACAGTAATCCAGAACACGCTCGGAAGAATTGCAAGGTCTTACGAGTTGTATATACGCAGGAAGGATAATTTTTACCATCCCCATGATATTTGCTTTAGAGGACTCCTTACAGAAAACAATTGTTTTAAGATGGAATGAGTACTCCTTTTGTTCCTATATGGGTCCAAATCAAGTGAGAATAATGGACCAAATGCCCAGCCGGCTCAGTGTAAGACCCCAAGTGAGTGTTATAAAAACAGGTACATACGAAGGTATTGGCCAGTGACTAATTGGATTTTGTGTTTAGGTTTCTGTTGTGGTTCGAAGGTTTGCCACTGGTGACGTTTTTTTAATTTCCAGTAAACATTTTGAATCTTTCCAGGCCTCGCTTCATTAAGTTGGCCAAAATATGGAAGCCACTATTACTTTTTAAGATTGCTCGTTAGACAAGAACGCTGTACCACGTGATTTGTCAACCTGTTATAAGATCTAACTAGGAAAGCTTGAACTCTCCTGGTGTCCTTTTTCGAATGATGTGGGATGGATGTTACGATTAGCGGAAATTAAATGCTTTTTAATAATGGCTTGTTTGTGTCTAGTGTGTCTAGCTCTATCTAGATCCTCTACACTGGCAATGCTCTGTCCAGAGGCACATCCCCGTATTGGCCATATAAGGAAGTACACCCGCCGGGTAACCATTGAATGCAAACCACCTAGTACAGTAGCAAGGTTCAAGAATACAGCACTTCGTAAGTCAGATAACTAATCAACATTAATCTAAAAAAATGTTTAGGACTGTTAAATGTTTGAATGAGCGGAGATGTTACGTGCTAGCAGACGTCATCTCCATCTTTGTTTATGAAGTACCATGCATATTTTGGCATTATATTAATGTTGCCGAAGTAAGTTTCATTACTCTCAAAAAGTTATTACAAAGTGCGATGGAATTATTACAAATTGCGACAGCTTAGTTTATTACAAAGTGCGATGGACAGTTGTTACAAATTGCGACACCTTTTTATTACAAAGTGCGACACAGTTTATTACAAATTGCGACAGGTATTACAAAGTGCGATGGATTTATTACAAATCGTGACAGGTATTACAAAGTTGCGACAGATTTTTCCCTGGCCTATATTGCCTAAAAAAAAAAAGTTGCAAAATGGCCATTTTTGGACCAAAACCATGGGTTAACCCTTTGGAAAATGTCAATTTTTCGACTTTTGACTTTTTTTATAGCCTAGAAAGGTGTTTTTATTCTAGCCTTTTTTCGTTCTAGAATATCATAAAAGACATTTTCCTGGCTTATTGCCTAAAAAAAAAGTCATTTTCCTGTTATTGCCTAAAAAAAAAAGTTGGAAAATGGCCATTTTTTCGGACCAAAACCATGGGTTAACCCCTTTGGAAAAATGTCAATTTTTCGACTTTTTGACTTCATGTTTTTTATAGCCTAGAAAGGTGTTTTTTCGTTCTAGAATATGATAAAAGACATTTTCCTGGCCTATATTGGCTAAAAAAAAAGTTGGAAAAATGGCCATTTTTGGACCAAAACCATGGGTTAACCCCTTTGGAAAAATGTCAATTTTTCGACTTTTTGGACTTCATGTTTTTATAGCCTAGAAAGGTGTTTTTTCGTTCTAGAATATGATAAAAGTCATTTTCCTGCCCTATATTGCCTAAAAAAAGTTGGAAAAATGGCCATTTTTGGACCAAAACCATGGGTAACCCCTTTGGAAAAATGTCAATTTTTCGACTTTTTGAACTTTGAGTTTTTATAGCCTAGAAAGGTGTTTTTGGTTCTAGAATATCGTTAAAGACATTTTCCTGGTCTATATTGCCTAAAAAAAAAATTGGAAAACTGGCAATTTTTGGACCAAAACCATGGGTTAACCCCTTTGGAAAAATGTCAATTTTTCGACTTTTTGACCTTTTTTTTTTACATCCTAGAAAGGTGTTTTTTGGTTCTATAATATCGTAAAAGACATTTTCCTGGCCTATATTGCCTAAAAAAAAAGTTGGAAAAATGGCCATTTTGTACCAAAACCATGGTTAACCCCTTTGGAAAAATGTCAATTTTTCGACTTTTTGACTTCATGTTTTTATAGCCTAGAAAGGTGTTTTTTTCGTTCTAGAATATCATAAAAGACATTTTCCTGGCCTATATTGCCTAAAAAAAAAAAATTTGGAAAAACCATGGCCATTTTTTCGACTTTTTGGACCAAAAGCCATGGTTTTTTCGTTAACCCATTTTTGGAAAAAAAAAGTGTCAATTTTTCCATGACTTTTGTCAATTTTTCGACTTGACATGTTTTTATAGCCTAGAAAGGTGTTTTTTCGTTCTAGAATATCATAAAAGACATTTTCCTGGCCTATATTGCCTAAAAAAAAAAAAGTTGGAAAAATGGCCATTTTTGGACCAAAACCATGGGTTAACCCCTTTGGAAAAATGTCAATTTTTCGACTTTTTGGACTTCATGTTTTTATAGCCTAGAAAGGTGTTTTTCGTTCTAGAATATCATAAAAACATTTTCCTGGCCTATATTGCCTAGAAAAAAAACATTTTCCCTGGCTTAAAAAAAAAAGTTGGAAAAATGGCCATTTTTGACCAAAACCATGGTTAACCCTTTGGAAAAATGTCAATTTTTCGACTTTTTCGACTTCATGTTTTTATAGCCTAGAAAGGTGTTTTTTCGTTCTAGAATATCATAAAAGACATTTTCCTGGCCTATATTGCCTAAAAAAAGTTGGAAAAATGGCCATTTTGGACCAAAACCATGGGTTAACCCCTTTGGAAAAATGTCAATTTTTCGACTTTTTGACTTCATGTTTTTATAGCCTAGAAAGGTGTTTTTTTCGTTCTAGAATATCATAAAAGACATTTTCCTGGCCTATATTGCCTAAAAAAAAAGTTGGAAAAATGGCCATTTTTGACCAAAACCATGGGTTAACCCCTTTGGAAAAATGTCAATTTTTCGACTTTTTGGACTTCATGTTTTTATAGCCTAGAAAGGTGTTTTTCGTTCTAGAATATCATAAAAGACATTTTCCTGGCCTATATTGCCTAAAAAAAAAAAAATTTTTGGACCAAAAACCATGGAAAAATGGCCATTTTTGGACCAAAACCATGGGTTAACCCCCTTTGGAAAAAATGTCAATTTTTCGACTTTTTTTTTCGACTCATGTGTTTTTATAGCCTAGAAAGGTGTTTTTTCGTTCTAGAATATCATAAAAGACATTTTCCTGGCCTATATTGCCTAAAAAAAAAGTTGGAAAAATGGCCATTTTGGACCAAAACCATGGGTTAACCCTTTGGAAAAATGTCAATTTTTCGACTTTTTTTTCGTTCCCAGACTTCATGTTTTTATAGCCTAGAAAGGTGTTTTTCGTTCTAGAATATCATAAAAGACATTTTCCTGGCCTATATTGCCTAAAAAAAAGTTGGAAAAATGGCCATTTTTGACCAAAACCATGGTTAACCCCTTTGGAAAAATGTCAATTTTTCGACTTTTTCGACTTCATGTTTTTATAGCCTAGAAAGGTGTTTTTTCGTTCTAGAATATCATAAAAGACATTTTCCTGGCCTATATTGCCTAAAAAAAAAGTTGGAAAAATGGCCATTTTTGGACCAAAACCATGGGTTAACCCCTTTGGAAAAATGTCAATTTTTCGACTTTTTCGACTTCATGTTTTTATAGCCTAGAAAGGTGTTTTTTCTTTCTAGAATATCATAAAAGACATTTTCCTGGCCTATATTGCCTAAAAAAAAAAAGTTGGAAAAATGGCCATTTTTGGACCAAAACCATGGGTTAACCCCTTTGTAAAATGTCAATTTTTTCGACTTTTTGGACTTCATGTTTTTATAGCCTAGAAAGGTGTTTTTTCGTTCTAGAATATCATAAAAGACATTTTCCTGGCTTATATTGCCTAAAAAAAAAAGTTGGAAAAATGGCCATTTTGGACCAAAACCATGGGTTATCCCCTTTGGAAAAATGTCAATTTTTTCGACTTTTTTGGACTTCATGTTTTTATAGCCTAGAAAAGTGTTTTTTCGTTCTAGAATATCATAAAAGACATTTTCCTGGCCTATATTGCCTAAAAAAAAAAGTTGGAAAAATGGCCATTTTTGACCAAAACCATGGTTAACCCGTTTGGAAAAATGTCAATTTTTCGACTTTTTGACTTCATGTTTTTATAGCCTAGAAAGGTGTTTTTTCGTTCTAGAATATCATAAAAGACATTTTCCTGGCCTATATTGCCTAAAAAAAAGTTGCAAAAATGGCCATTTTTGGACCAAAACCATGGGTTAACCCCTTTGGAAAAATGTCAATTTTTCGACTTTTTGGACTTCATGTTTTATAGCCTAGAAAGGTTTTTTTTTTCGTTCTAGAATATCATAAAAGACATTTTCCTGGCCTATATTGCCTAAAAAAAAAAGTTGGAAAAATGGCCATTTTTTGGACCAAAACCATGGGTTAACCCCTTTGTAAAATGTCAATTTTTCGACTTTTTGGACTTCATGTTTTTATAGCCTAGAAAGGTGTTTTTTTTTCTAGAATATCATAAAAGACATTTTCCTGGCCTATATTGCCTAAAAAAAAAAGTTGGAAAAATGGCCATTTTTGGACCAAAACCATGGGTTAACCCCTTTGGAAAAATGTCAATTTTTCGACTTTTTGGACTTCATGTTTTTATAGCCTAGAAAGGTTTTTTTTCGTTCTAGAATATCATAAAAGACATTTTCCTGGCCTATATTGCCTAAAAAAAAAAAGTTGGAAAAATGGCCATTTTTGGACCAAAACCATGGGTTAACCCCTTTGTAAAAATGTCAATTTTTCGACTTTTTGGACTTCATGTTTTTATAGCCTAGAAAGGTGTTTTTTCGTTCTAGAATATCATAAAAGACATTTTCCTGGCCTATATTGCCTAAAAAAAAAAGTTGGAAAAATGGCCATTTTTGGACCAAAACCATGGGTTAACCCCTTTGGAAAAATGTCAATTTTTCGACTTTTTGGACTTCATGATTTTATAGCCTAGAAAGGTGTTTTTTCGTTCTAGAATATGATAAAAGTCATTTTCCTGCCCTATATTGCCTAAAAAAAAAAGTTGGAAAAACAAAAAATTATGTCCCTAACATAATTACATTTTTGCGTCGGGATACCTGTTGTTATCAAGCACTGGCTGCGTGAACTGGGTACTAGGTAACATGTGATCGAGCATTGCTTTATAGTACGTTGCGCGAATACGAGGGCCCCTTTCTACCTCTACACCATCGTGTGGCAAGTTATCTGTTCAAATTTTTCAGGCAAGTTCTTTTGTGTTTTTCTTTTTTGTCGGTATGGAACAGCCGAGGGTTCTGATTTTGGGTCACTCCTTTATACGTAGGCTCCGGGATTTTATTATTAGGAATAGTCCCACATATAATCTTAATTTAAACATTAATACCCCGGTTACAATTCATTGGCATGGCGTTGGGGGTCGAACAATCGATAAGGTTAGGCGGTTTGATTTAACCGAAGTAGAACGTTTTAAACCTGATGTTGTACTTTTACAAATCGGTACTAACGACCTCACACGCCGTCGGTCCTCTCCAGCATCTGTTGGCTCTGCCATCGAGGATTTGGTCTGCTTACTTCATAATGAGTACGGGGTTCGTTTAGTTTGTGTTGGTCAAACCGTTAAAAGGCACCCGGTTGGAACGTTCAATGCAAACGTACAAATCCCGGCGCAGTACCTTCAAGGGGTCTTAGAACCGCTCCCTTTGCCATATATTGGACGCATCGGGGATTTTGGCGGGCTTCCCGTTCATACTTGTCATACGATGGTGTCCACTTAAATACAGAAGGGCAGCATAAACTGTACAGGAGTGTAAGGGGGGCAGTACTGCATTGTTTAAAACGCATAAAAACATAAGGAATTTCTTGCCCAACCAGTTTTAATTTTTGGCAAGTTCATAGCCTTGGCCAAGGAGTTGCGTTCAGTGGGCTTTTGGTGTCTTTTTATGTTCTTTCCATGTGCTTTTGTTGCAATTTAATAGTTGCTTTGGGATTCTGTGCATTCCTGTGTGATGCCCATCCCTGATTTATGTCAATCATTGTCTTTGGAATTTGTTGCGTTATGTGCCTGAGTGACAACCAAATCCGGCCGTCGTTGACGTGCCCAATTCACTCCAGCTATTAACGCTTTTACATGTGTCTTTATAGATACCTATGTGATCGGCCCGTGACTGACGCTCTCCCATCACATATGATGACATACGATTGTTGTAGCTGGTTAATGGGCATCCTGCATTTTTGAATTAGCGTACAATGCATTCTGCCCCCTGATTCTCCTTGTTGTCTAATCCCGACTTTGCCTATAACATGTCCGAATTAACTCTAGCTAAGTTTTATAGGCCTTATTAATCAGCATGCCGCCACGAAGGAAATCGCGACGAACAGCAGGACCGTCAGACGATACCGTCAGCGTCCAATTTGTTCCTGACCCGGTCGAAATCCCCCCCAAGCGGCTGTTGAGGCGTCTGCATCTGGTGTGGGATCGGAGGGCCTTTCTGATGCAATGGTTTCGTCTATTGTCGCTGCAGTGACAACGGCGATACAGTCGACCAACGCGGCTCAGAATTCTTCCCGTTCCATCAATCTGGTCACCGACGCAGTGCAACGCGATGTGCAGTCCCTCACCAATACTCCAGTTGGGGCCGTTGAGTCGTCAGGTAGCGAGATATTACCCAGTGCGCCTTTATTTTCTAGTATAGGTGTACCCTTAGGTAGCCGCTTGAGTGCACGCCTAAAGAATAAGATCTGGGCGGAGGAATTCGTCAACTTTGGCTCTCTTCTAGATATGTCCCCTAATCCGGATAAGTTCGCATTATCTATCACCGCTCCCACCGCCGGAATTGGGTCTAAAACCCCTAATTTTACATTCGAACCGGTACACAATGCGAAGAAATTGACGTCTATTCACGAGTGGGTGTCGGCCTTCCACTCTTTTGTTGCAGTCTACTGCGAAAAATTCCCCAGAGAGACGCCAAATTTGATGCAATTTTGCGAAACAGTGCGCGACATCGCCACACGTGGGGGACTGGAACTATTACGATGAACAGTTCCGGTATCTTCGTCAAGGCAACCCACAAACGTACCCTTGGGGAGTGGTACATTGGGAGTTATGGCATCGCGCGGTGACTTTTCGTGCCAAATCTGGATATTTTGCAACCGACAAACCCAACTCGAGGTTCAGGGGGAAAACAATCAATGGTCAGAGGGGTGTGTTTCACGTTCAACGCCGGTCGTCCCTGTGCGGGCTGCAGATATGACCATAAATGCTCCAAATGTGGTGGTAGACATGCAGCTACGTCCCGTCAATCTGCCTCGAACATTCCCAAACCAGCCGGAGATAGAACTATCGCAACTCCATCGCATAATAAACAGCCCGCCAGTAACGCCGGTAAAAGTATCCACCCTTAGCCCCTTTTACAACAATACGACCCTCGTCTTAAGCAATTTTTGATTGATGGCTTTTCGTTTGATTTCGCGTTGGGTTTGTTGGTACTAGCCAATTACGTCTTGCTTCAAATTTGCGCAGTGCGAAGGACCAACCTGAAATTTTAGCTGCTAAACTTGAGAAAGAATGGTGCGCTGGGAGAATTGTAGGTCCATTTTCTCGTCCACCTTTTGATAATTTTATTTCTTCACCTTTAGGCGTAGTTCCAAAGAAAAAACCCAGGGGAATTTCGTATTATCCACCATTTGTCATACCCAGATGGCTCGTCGGTGAATGATTTTATTCCGGATCAATTTTCGTCGGTTCAATATGCTTCAATAGGTGATGCTATTACACTCATTAAGTCGTTAGGTAGGGGCTGCTACATGGCCAAGACCGATATAAAATCAGCTTTCCGCATTATTCCGATTCACCCTGACGATTACCATTTACTGGGTATGACATGGAATAATTCGTACTTTTTTTGACCGGTGTCTGCCCATGGGCTGTTCTTCGTCTTGCGCTATATTTGAAGCTTTTAGCACTGCGCTCGAGTGGCTTGCTAAACATTATCTCTGTGTTTCCGGTGTTTTGCATATTTTGATGATTTCTTGTTTATTGCTACCTCTCAAGGCAAATGTGCCTCCGATTTAAACAACTTTTTGAGCCTGTGTGATAGTTTAGGGGTACCTATAGCACATGAAAAAAACGGAAGGTCCTTCAACCACTTTACAGTTTGCTGGGATAACACTCGACACGATTAATATGGAAGCACGTCTGCCGGACGATAAGCTTCAAAAATGCAATGCTCAGTTATTGGACATGCACAGACGCCGTAAAACTACCCTGAAAGAACTTCAATCTTTGATTGGATTATTAAATTTTACTTGTTCAGTTGTTCTACCTGGTCGGGCCTTTCTTCGGCGGCTTGTTGATCTCACAAAGGGTGTCCGTCTCCCTCGCCATCGTATACGGATTACTGAAGCCTGTCGTCGAGATTTATTAGTATGGCTTCAATTTTTAAGAGATTTTAACGGCCGTGCATTTTTTCTGGACGATCCGTGGCAGGTTTCACCGCCTCTCAACCTTTACACCGACGTCGCCGGCTCAAAGGGCTATGGCGCACTTTTTGGGAAACATTGGTTTTACGGAGAATGGCCTGCCAATTGGAAATCATTGAACATTGCATTTTTGGAGCTCTTTCCGATTACTATCTCGCTCCACGTGTGGGCATGTCAAATGAGCAATCAATGTGTCTCTCTGTTTCGACCCGACCAAATCATTTTTAGTTGAAAAGCTTCTTGTGGCCGTTGGCCGCCGTGGTCAAGCCGATGTTCGTATGCCCATTTCACGTCCATTATTGTACGAATTAGTTAGAGCTTTACAGCATACTAGCCCATCTGCCTATCGTAGATCTCTGTTCGGGGCAATGTTCATGACAGCATTTTATGGTTTCTTCAGAATAGGTGAATTATCTTGCAATAGTAAGCAGCAAGTTGACACCGTTGTGCAATTTGATCAAGTCACTTTTTTGAAACAATCTTCTCGAGTGACGGCTGTCAAGATTGTGATCACTAAGTTTAAACACAACACGAATAATCGGCCGTTTGTCATAACAATAGAAAGCGAACCTTCAGAACCGTTTTGCCCCGTGCAGACCTTAATCGACTACATTAAACTTAGGGGTTACCATAAAGGCCCCTTGTTCACGTGTGCAGCCGGCGGGGCAATCTCGACAAATAATTTTAACACTGAGCTCCGTCGTGCTTTGAACTTTTGCGGCCTTGATTGTTCTCGCTACAAGAGCCATAGCTTTCGCATTGGTGCAGCGTGCCATGCGTCTGAGAAAGGTTTTTCGGATTCGCAAATACGTGCCCTAGGTAGATGGAGTTCGGACGCTTTTAGAACTTACATTCGTCCGCCTTCACTCAAGGCTAACTAATTGTTTTTAAACGTTTCAAAGACACTAGTCAAGCCGCGGTTGGATCGCCGTTGTATAGGTCAGTCAGGAGCTGCTATGCAGTGGTGATTTTCACTACGGCTATTTAAACATCCGTTATGGGACCAGTATTTTTTGTCTTCATCTCTGGTTAGCTTTCACGGGCCACGGTGGATTCTCTGATGCGTGGGTCAGTCAGGGGCTGCCATACTGAAAGGGTTTTTCACTGTGGACTCTTTCCGCTATCACTTACTATGTACTTTACCAATCTGTTCTCATGTACTGCTTTATCAATAGGTTATCTGTCCTACGAAGGAGCTACGGTCCTGGCACGAATTGCTATGTTATTTAACCTCTGTTTTCAATGTCAGTTCGCGTGCGGTTCATGACTAGGTCAGCCAGGGGCTGCTGGAAATGACCGTACTTTACAAGATTTTCTTATATCCTCGCTGTTTTCAGTTAAAATATTCCTCGGGGTTCTTAGTTCCGGATCTTGGTGGGTGGTCACACGCTGTGTGCCTTGTGGCGGTTATTTCTTCCCCACCTTTTCCGAAGAGACATTCAATTACTTAATTTTTTTTTCCATGTCACGTCACGATCTGATTAGTTTGTTAAGCGTGGCGTGACTTTTTATTGTTATATTAATAAATACGTCACAATAGTGGCCAATTTTATCCAGCCATATGAGTACATTGTCTCTTCGTAAAACTAGTGCGACCCGGAGCTAATTACCCTCGACTACCTAAGTTCGCGAGATTAGTAAATCCGCAATATATTACTTTCGGAAAGGTATCGTGATGTAAAAAAAAAATTATGTCCCAAACATAATTACATTTTTGCGTCGGGATACCTGTTGTTATCAAGCACTGGCTGCGTGAACTGGGTACTAGGTAACATGTGATCGAGCATTGCTTTATAGTACGTTGCGCGAATACGAGGGCCCCTTTCTACCTCTACACCATCGTGTGGCAAGTTATCTGTTCAAATTTTCCCACCTACCTCCCCCTCTTCGCCAGCCAGTGTTTAGTTCTCTCTCGGAAGGCGGTTATTTCTTCCCCACCTTTTCCGAAGAAACATTCAATTACTTAATTTTTTCCATGTCACGTCACGATCTGATTAGTTTGTTAAGCGTGGCGTGACTTTTTATTGTTATATTAATAAATACGTCACAATAGTGGCCAATTTTATCCAGCCATATGAGTACATTGTCTCTTCGTAAAACTAGTGCGACCCGGAGCTAATTACCCCTCGACTACCTAAGTTCGCGAGATTAGTAAATCCGCAATATATTACTTTCGGAAAGGTATCGTGATGTAAAAATGGCCATTTTTGGACCAAAACCATGGGTTAACCCCTTTGGAAAAATGTCAATTTTTCGACTTTTTCGACTTCATGTTTTTATACCCTAGAAAGGTGTTTTTTCGTTCTAGAATATCATAAAAGACATTTTCCTGGCCTATATTGCCTGAAAAAAAAAAGTTGCAAAAATGGCCATTTTTGGACCAAAACCATGCGTTAACCCCTTTGGAAAAATGTCAATTTTTCGACTTTTTGGACTTCACGTTTTTAAAGCCTAGAAAGGTGTTTTCTCGTTCTAGAATATCATAAAAGACATTTTCCTGGCCTATATTGCCTAAAAAAAAAAAGTTGGAAAAATGGCCATTTTTGGACCAAAACCATGGGTTAACCCCTTTGGAAAAATGTCAATTTTTCGACTTTTTGGACTTCATGTTTTTATAGCCTAGAAAGGTGTTTTTTCTTTCTAGAATATCATAAAAGACATTTTCCTGGCCTATATTGCCTAAAAAAAAAAAGTTGCAAAAATGGCCATTTTTGGACCAAAACCATGGGTTAACCCCTTTGGAAAAATGTCAATTTTTCGACTTTTTGGACTTCATGTTTTTATAGCCTAGAAAGGTGTTTTTTCGTTCTAGAATATCATAAAAGACATTTTCCTGGCCTATATTGCCTAAAAAAAAAAAGCTGCAAAAATGGCCATTTTTGGACCAAAACCATGGGTTAACCCCTTTGGAAAAATGTCAATTTTTCGACTTTTTGGACTTCATGTTTTTATAGCCTAGAAAGGTGTTTTTTCGTTCTAGAATATGATAAAAGTCATTTTCCTGCCCTATATTGCCTAAAAAAAAAAGTTGGAAAAATGGCCATTTTTGGACCAAACCATGGGTTAACCCCTTTGGAAAAATATCAATTTTTCGACTTTTTGGACTTTATGATTTTATAGCCTAGAAAGGTGTTTCTTTGTTCTAGAATATGATAAAAGTCCTTTTCCTGCCCTATATTGCCTAAAAAAAAAAGTTGGAAAAACGGCCATTTTTGGACCAAAACCATGGGTTAACCCCTTTGGAAAAATGTCAATTTTTCGACTTTTTGGACTTCATGTTTTTATAGCCTAGAAAAGTGTTTTTTCGTTCTAGAATATTATAAAAGACATTTTCCTGCCCTATATTGCCTAAAAAAAAAAAGTTGGAAAAATGGCCATTTTTGGACCAAAACCATGGGTTAACCCCTTTGGAAAAATGTCAATTTTTCGACTTTTTGGACTTCATGTTTTTATAGCCTAGAAAGGTGTTTTTTCGTTCTAGAATATCATAAAAGACATTTTCCTGGCCTATATTGCCTAAAAAAAAAAGTTGGAAAAATGGCCATTTTTGGACCAAAACCATGGGTTAACCCCTTTGGAAAAATGTCAATTTTTCGACTTTTTGGACTTCATGATTTTATAGCCTAGAAAGGTGTTTTTTCGTTCTAGAATATGATAAAAGTCATTTTCCTGCCCTATATTGCCTAAAAAAAAAAGTTGGAAAAATGGCCATTTTTGGACCAAAACCATGCGTTAACCCCTTTGGAAAAATGTCAATTTTTCGACTTTTTGGACTTCACGTTTTTAAAGCCTAGAAAGGTGTTTTCTCGTTCTAGAATATCATAAAAGACATTTTCCTGGCCTATATTGCCTAAAAAAAAAAAGTTGGAAAAATGGCCATTTTTGGACCAAAACCATGGGTTAACCCCTTTGGAAAAATGTCAATTTTTCGACTTTTTGGACTTCATGTTTTTATAGCCTAGAAAGGTGTTTTTTCTTTCTAGAATATCATAAAAGACATTTTCCTGGCCTATATTGCCTAAAAAAAAAAAGTTGGAAAAATGGCCATTTTTGGACCAAAACCATGGGTTAACCCCTTTGGAAAAATGTCAATTTTTCGACTTTTTGGACTTCATGTTTTTATAGCCTAGAAAGGTGTTTTTTCGTTCTAGAATATGATAAAAGACATTTTCCTGGCTTATATTCCCTAAAAAAAAAAACTTGGAAGAATGGCCATTTTTGGACCAAAACCATGGGTTAACCCCTTTGGAAAAATGTCAATTTTTCGACTTTTTGAACTTCATGATTTTATAGCCTAGAAAGGTGTTGTTCCGTTCTAGAATATCATAAAAGTCATTTTCCTGCCCTATATTGCCTAAAAAAAAAAGTTGGAAAAATGGCCATTTTTGGACCAAAACCATGGGTTAACCCCTTTGGAAAAATGTCAATTTTTCGACTTTTTGGACTTCATGTTTTTATAGGCTAGAAAGGTGTTTTTTCGTTCTAGAATATCATAAAAGACATTTTCCTGGCCTATATTGCCTCAAAAAAAAAAAGTTGGAAAAAAGGCCCATTTTTGGAACAAAACCATGAGTTAACCCCTCTTGAAAAATGTCAATTTTTCGACTTTTTGGACTTCATGTTTTTATAGCCTAGAAAGGTGTTTTTTCGTTCTACAATATCATAAAAGACATTTTCCTGGCCTATATTGCCTAAAAAAAAAAAGTTGGAAAAATGGCCATTTTTGGACCAAAACCATGGGTTAACCCCTTTGGAAAAATGTCAATTTTTCGACTTTTTGGACTTCATGTTTTTATAGCCTAGAAAGGTGTTTTTTCGTTCTAGAATATCATAAAAGACATTTTCCTGGCCTATATTGCCTAAAAAAAAAAGTTGGAAAAATGGCCATTTTTGGACCAAAACCATGGGTTAACCCCTTTGGAAAAATGTCAATTTTTCGACTTTTTGGACTTCATGATTTTATAGCCTAGAAAGGTGTTTTTTCGTTCTAGAATATGATAAAAGTCTTTTTCCTGCCCTATATTGCCTGAAAAAAAAAGTTGGAAAAATGGCCATTTTTGGACCAAAACCATGGGTTAACCCCTTTGGAAAAATGTCAATTTTTCGACCTTTTGGACTTGATGTTTTTATAGGCTAGAAAGGTGTTTTTTCGTTCTAGAATATCATAAAAGACATTTTCCTGGCCTATATTGCCTAAAAAAAAAAAAGTTGGAAAAAAGGGCCATTTTTGGACCAAAACCATGGGTTAACCCCTTTGGAAAAATGTCAATTTTTCGACTTTTTGGACTTCATGTTTTTATAGCCTAGAAAGGTGTTTTTTCGTTCTAGAATATCATAAAAGACATTTTCCTGGCCTATATTGCCTAAAAAAAAAAGTTGGAAAAATGGCCATTTTTGGACCAAAACCATGGGTTAACCCCTTTGGAAAAATGTCAATTTTTCGACTTTTTGGACTTCATGTTTTTATAGCCTAGAAAAGTGTTTTTTCGTTCTAGAATATCATAAAAGACATTTTCCTGGCCTATATTGCCTAAAAAAAAAAAGTTGCAAAAATGGCCATTTTTGGACCAAAACCATGCGTTAACCCCTTTGGAAAAATGTCAATTTTTCGACTTTTTGGACTTCATGTTTTTATAGCCTAGAAAGGTGTTTTTTCGTTCTAGAATATCATAAAAGACATTTTCCTGGCCTATATTGCCTGAAAAAAAAAAGTTGGAAAAATGGCCATTTTTGCACCAAAACCATGGGTTAACCCCTTTGGAAAAATGTCAATTTTTCGACTTTTTGGACTTCATGTTTTTATAGCCTAGAAAGGTGTTTTTTCTTTCTAGAATATCATAAAAGACATTTTCCTGGCCTATATTGCCTAAAAAAAAAAAGTTGCAAAAATGGCCATTTTTGGACCAAAACCATGGGTTAACCCCTTTGGAAAAATGTCAATTTTTCGACTTTTTGGACTTCATGTTTTTATAGCCTAGAAAGGTGTTTTTTCGTTCTAGAATATCATAAAAGACATTTTCCTTGCTTATATTGCCTAAAAAAAAAAGTTGGAAGAATGGCCATTTTTGGACCAAAACCATGGGTTAACCCCTTTGGAAAAATGTCAATTTTTCGACTTTTTGGACTTCATGTTTTTATAGCCTAGAAAGGTGTTTTTTCGTTCTAGAATATGATAAAAGTCATTTTCCTGCCCTATATTGCCTAAAAAAAAAAGTTGGAAAAATGGCCATTTTTGGACCAAAACCATGGGTCAGGACCCCTTTGGAAAAATGTCAATTTTTCGACTTTTTGGACTTCATGTTTTTATAGCCTAGAAAAGTGTTTTTTCGTTCTAGAATATCATAAAAGACATTTTCCTGGCCTATATTGCCTAAAAAAAAAAAGTTGGAAGAATGGCCATTTTTGGACCAAAACCATGGGTTAACCCCTTTGTAAAAATGTCAATTTTTCGACTTTTTGGACTTCATGTTTTTATAGCCTAGAAAGGTGTTTTTTCGTTCTAGAATATCATAAAAGACATTTTCCTGGCCTATATTGCCTAAAAAAAAAAGTTGGAAAAATGGCCATTTTTGGACCAAAACAATGGGTTAACCCCTGTGGAAAAATGTCAACTTTTCGACTTTTTGGACTTCATGATTTTATAGCCTAGAAAGGTGTTTTTTCGTTCTAGAATATGATAAAAGTCATTTTCCTGCCCTATATTGCCTAAAAAAAAAAGTTGGAAAAATGGCCATTTTTGGACCAAAACCATGCGTTAACCCCTTTGGAAAAATGTCAATTTTTCGACTTTTTCGACTTCATGTTTTTATAGCCTAGAAAGGTGTTTTTTCGTTCTAGAATATCATAAAAGACATTTTCCTGGCCTATATTTCCTGAAAAAAAAAAGTTGCAAAAATGGCCATTTTTGTACCAAAACCATGCGTTAACCCCTTTGGAAAAATGTCAATTTTTCGACTTTTTGGACTTCATGTTTTTATAGCCTAGAAAGGTGTTTTTTCGTTCTTGAATATCATAAAAGACATTTTCCTGGCCTATATTGCCTGAAAAAAAAAAGTTGGAAAAATGGCCATTTTTGGACCAAAACCATGGGTTAACCCCTTTGGAAAAATGTCAATTTTTCGACTTTTTGGACTTCATGTTTTTATAGCCTAGAAAAGTGTTTTTTCGTTCTAGAATATCATAAAAGACATTTTCCTGGCCTATATTGCCTAAAAAAAAAAAGTTGGAAAATGGCCATTTTTGGACCAAAACCATGGGTTAACCCCTTTGGAAAAATGTCAATTTTTCGACTTTTTGGGCTTCATGTTTTTATAGCCTAGGAAGGTGTTTTTTCGTTCTAGAATATCATAAAAGACATTTTCCTGGCCTATATTGCCTAAAAAAAAAAAGTTGGAAGAATGGCCATTTTTGGACCAAAACCATGGGTTAACCCCTTTGTAAAAATGTCAATTTTTCGACTTTTTGTACTTCATGTTTTTATAGCCTAGAAAGGTGTTTTTTCGTTCTAGAATATCATAAAAGACATTTTCCTGGCCTATATTGCCTAAAAAAAAAAAGTTGGAAAAATGGCCATTTTTGGACCAAAACCATGGGTTAACCCCTTTGGAAAAATGTCAATTTTTCGACTTTTTGGACTTCATGATTTTATAGCCTAGAAAGGTGTTTTTTCGTTCTAGAATATGTTAAAAGTCATTTTCCTGCCCTATATTGCCTAAAAAAAAAAGTTGGAAAAATGGCCATTTTTGGACCAAAACCATGCGTTAACCCCTTTGGAAAAATGTCAATTTTTCGACTTTTTCGACTTCATGTTTTTATAGCCTAGAAAGGTGTTTTTTCGTTCTAGAATATCATAAAAGACATTTTCCTGGCCTATATTTCCTGAAAAAAAAAAGTTGCAAAAATGGCCATTTTTGTACCAAAACCATGCGTTAACCCCTTTGGAAAAATGTCAATTTTTCGACTTTTTGGACTTCATGTTTTTATAGCCTAGAAAGGTGTTTTCTCGTTCTTGAATATCATAAAAGACATTCTCCTGGCCTATATTGCCTGAAAAAAAAAAGTTGGAAAAATGGCCATTTTTGGACCAAAACCATGGGTTAACCCCTTTGGAAAAATGTCAATTTTTCGACTTTTTGGACTTCATGTTTTTATAGCCTAGAAAGGTGTTTTTTCTTTCTAGAATATCATAAAAGACATTTTTGTACTGTCGCAATTTGTAATAATCATCGCACTTTGTAATACCTGTCGCAATTTGTAATAAATCCATCGCACTTTGTAATACCTGTCGCAATTTGTAATAAACCGTGTCGCACTTTGTAATAAAAAAGGTGTCGCAATTTGTAATAACAGTCCATCGCACTTTGTAATAAACTAAGCTGTCACAATTTGTAATAATTCCATCGCACTTTGTAATAATTTTTTGAGAGTGATTCAACTTACCTCGTCAACATTAATATAATGCCAAAATATGCATGGTACTTCATAAACAAAGATGATGACGTCTGCTAGCATGTAACATCTCCGTATCATTTTCTTTGGTCAAACATGCATGTCTTCCGCTATAAATTTTTCTGCCTTGATTAACCACGTGACTAACTAGAAACGCTTTTATGAAAGACATGAAACTTCCTGTGACATATCACCAAAAAGATATGAATCAAGTTTAAATTCAAAAATATTTAAATAAGAAATGCAACATTTAACAACAGAAAATTCATGAATAACCTGGCATTCGTCGTCCAAATGTGACACGTGGAGTCTTCGGCGGGGGGGGATAATCCCATATAGGGATGGGCTAGATAGGTAAGTACCGCCTGATAGGGTATGGTTTTTGAGGATCTCGAGCCTTTAATAGGGTATCATTTTTTACGTTGTTGGCCTTGTGTCTTTGGTTTGATCCTTAGATAGGGTAACTCAAGTAATAATGGATGGTTTATTCCATCCTTTCCATTTTGTAGAAAAACAGTAATCCAGAACACGCTCGGAAGAATTGCAAGGTCTTACGAGTTGTATATACGCAGGGAAGGATAATTTTTTACCATCCCCATGATATTTGCTTTAGAGGACTCCTTACAGAAAACAATTGTTTTAAGATGGAATGAGTACTCCTTTTGTTCCTATATGGGTCCAAATCAAGTGAGAATAATGGACCAAATGCCCAGCCGGCTCAGTGTAAGACCCCAAGTGAGTGTTATAAAAACAGGTACATACGAAGGTATTGGCCAGTGACTAATTGGATTTTGTGTTTAGGTTTCTGTTGTGGTTCGAAGGTTTGCCACTGGTGACGTTTTTTTTAATTTCCAGTAAACATTTTGAATCTTTCCAGGCCTCGCTTCATTAAGTTGGCCAAAATATGGAAGCCACTATTACTTCTTTAAGATTGCTCGTTAGACAAGAACGCTGTACCACGTGATTTGTCAACCTGTTATAAGATCTAACTAGGAAAGCTTGAACTCTCCTGGTGTCCTTTTTCGAATGATGTAGGATGGATGTTACGATTAGCGGAAATTAAATGCTTTTTAATAATGGCTTGTTTGTGTCTAGTGTGTCTAGCTCTATCTAGATCCTCTACACTGGCAATGCTCTGTCCAGAGGCACATCCCCGTATTGGCCATATAAGGAAGTACACCCGCCGGGTAACCATTGAATGCAAACCACCTAGTACAGTAGCAAGGTTCAAGAATACAGCACTTCGTAAGTCAGATAACTAATCAACATTAATCTAAAAAAATGTTTAGGACTGTTAAATGTTTGAATGAGCGGAGATGTTACGTGCTAGCAGACGTCATCTCCATCTTTGTTTATGAAGTACCATGCATATTTTGGCATTATATTAATGTTGCCGAAGTAAGTTTCATTACTCTCAAAAAGTTATTACAAAGTGCGATGGAATTATTACAAATTGCGACAGCTTAGTTTATTACAAAGTGCGATGGACAGTTGTTACAAATTGCGACACCTTTTTTATTACAAAGTGCGACACAGTTTATTACAAATTGCGACAGGTATTACAAAGTGCGATGGATTTATTACAAATCGTGACAGGTATTACAAAGTGCGATGATTATTACAAATTGCGACAGTACACATTTTCCTGGCCTATATTGCCTAAAAAAAAAAAGTTGCAAAAATGGCCATTTTTGGACCAAAACCATGGGTTAACCCCTTTGGAAAAATGTCAATTTTTCGACTTTTTGGACTTCATGTTTTTATAGCCTAGAAAGGTGTTTTTTCGTTCTAGAATATCATAAAAGACATTTTCCTGGCTTATATTGCCTAAAAAAAAAAGTTGGAAGAATGGCCATTTTTGGACCAAAACCATGGGTTAACCCCTTTGGAAAAATGTCAATTTTTCGACTTTTTGGACTTCATGTTTTTATAGCCTAGAAAGGTGTTTTTTCGTTCTAGAATATGATAAAAGTCATTTTCCTGCCCTATATTGCCTAAAAAAAAAAGTTGGAAAAATGGCCATTTTTGGACCAAAACCATGGGTTAACCCCTTTGGAAAAATGTCAATTTTTCGACTTTTTGGACTTCATGATTTTATAGCCTAGAAAGGTGTTTTTTCGTTCTAGAATATCATAAAAGTCATTTTCCTGCCCTATATTGCCTAAAAAAAAAAGTTGGAAAAATGGCCATTTTTGGACCAAAACCATGGGTCAGGACCCCTTTGGAAAAATGTCAATTTTTCGACTTTTTGGACTTCATGTTTTTATAGCCTAGAAAAGTGTTTTTTCGTTCTAGAATATCATAAAAGACATTTTCCTGGCCTATATTGCCTAAAAAAAAAAAGTTGGAAAAATGGCCATTTTTGGACCAAAACCATGGGTTAACCCCTTTGGAAAAATGTCAATTTTTCGACTTTTTGGACTTCATGATTTTATAGCCTAGAAAGGTGTTTTTTCGTTCTAGAATATCATAAAAGTCATTTTCCTGCCCTATATTGCCTAAAAAAAAAAGTTGGAAAAATGGCCATTTTTGGACCAAAACCATGCGTTAACCCCTTTGGAAAAATGTCAATTTTTCGACTTTTTGGACTTCATGTTTTTATAGCCTAGAAAGGTGTTTTTTCGTTCTAGAATATCATAAAAGACATTTTCCTGGCCTATATTTCCTGAATAAAAAAAGTTGCAAAAATGGCCATTTTTGTACCAAAACCATGCGTTAACCCCTTTGGAAAAATGTCAATTTTTCGACTTTTTGGACTTCATGTTTTTATATAGCCTAGAATATCATGTTTTCTTGCGTTCTCGCAGAATATCATAAATACCTGACATTTTCCTATCGCACTTTGTAATATTAATTCCATCGCACTTTGTAATACTTTTGTGAGAGTGATGCAACTTGAGAGTGATTCAACATTAATATAATGCCAAAATATGTATGGTACTTTATAAATAAGGATGATGACGTCTGCTAGCACGTAACATCTCCGTAACATTTTCTTTGGTCAAACATGCATGTCTTCCGCTATAAATTTTTCTGCCTTGATTAATCACGAGACCAACTAGAATCGCTTTTATGAAAGACATGAAACTTCTTATGACATATCACCAAAAAAGATATGACTCATGTTTAAATTTCAAATATTTAAATAACAAAAGCAACATCTAAAAACAGAAATCCATGAATTACCTGGCATTCGTCTACGAAATCCATGTTTGTTTGCCACGTGACACGTGAAGTCTTCGGGGAGGCGGGGATAATCCCATATATGGATGGGCTGGATAGGTAAGTACCGCCTGATAGGGTATGGTTTTTGAGGATCTCGAGCCTTTAATAGGGTTGGCCTTATGTCTTTGGTTTGATCCTTAGAAAGAGTAATTCAAGTAGTAATGGGTGGTTTATTCCATCCTTTCCATTTTGTGGGAAAAAAAGCAATTCTGAACACGCTCGGAAGAATTACAAGGTCTTACGAGTTGTATATACGTAGGGACGTAGAATTTTTTACTGTCCCCACGGTATTTGCTTTAGAGGACTCCACATAAAAAACATTGTTTAAAGATAGAATGAGTACTCCTTTTGCTCCGATATGGGACCAAATCAAGTGAGAATAATGGACCAAATGGCCAGCCTGCTCAGTGTAAGACCAACTAAGTTTTATAAAAACAGATACATACGAAGGTATTGGCCAGCGACTAATTGGATTTTGTGTTTACGTTTCTGTTGTGGTTCGACGGTTTGCCACTGCTGAGGTTTTTTTGTTTATTTGCAGTAAACATTTTGAATCTTGAGGCCTCGTTTGATTAAGTTGGCCAAAATATGGAAGCCACTACTACTTCTTTAAGATTGCGTGTTAGACAAGGACGGTGCACCACGTGCTGTGTCGACCTGTTATAAGATCTAGCAGGAAAGCTTGAGCTTCCTGGTGTCCTTATTCGAATGACGTAGGATGGATGTTACGATTTGTGGAAATTAAATGCTCTTTAATAATGGCTCGTTTGTGTCCAGTGTGTCTAGATCCTGTACTCTGACAATGCTCTGTCCAGAGGCACATCTTCGTATTGACCATATAAGGAAATACACCGGCCGGGTAACCATTGAATGCAAACAATCTACAGTAGTGTAATAGCATTTCGTAAGTCAGATAACTAATCAACATTAATTTTAAAAAGTGTTTAGGACTGTGAATAAAGTCAAATGGTTTGAATGAACGGAGATGTTACGTGCTAGCAGACGTCATCATCTTTGTTTATGAGGTACCACGCATATTTTGGCATTATATTAACGTTAACGAAGTAAGTTGAATCACTCTCAAAAAATTATTACAAAGTGCGATGGAATTATTACAAATTGCGACAGCTTAGTTTATTACAAAGTGCGATGGACCGTTATTACAAATTGCGACAGCTTTTTTATTAGAAAGTGCGACACGGTTTATTACAAATTACGACAGGTATTACAAAGTGCGATGGATTTATTACAAATTGCGACAGGTATTACAAAGTGCGATGATTATTACAAATTGCGACAGTACATATATTGCCTAAAAAAAAAAAGTTGCAAAAATGGCCATTTTTGGACCAAAACCATGGGTTAACCCCTTTGGAAAAATGTCAATTTTTCGACTTTTTCGACTTCATGTTTTTATAGCCTAGAAAGGTGTTTTTTCTTTCTAGAATATCATAAAAGACATTTTCCTGGCCTATATTGCCTAAAAAAAAAAAGTTGCTAAAATGGCCATTTTTGGACCAAAACCATGGGTTAACCCCTTTGGAAAAATGTCAATTTTTCGACTTTTTGGACTTCATGTTTTTATAGCCTAGAAAGGTGTTTTTTCGTTCTAGAATATCATAAAAGACATTTTCCTGGCTTATATTGCCTAAAAAAAAAAGTTGGAAGAATGGCCATTTTCGGACCAAAACCATGGGTTAACCCCTTTGGAAAAATGTCAATTTTTCGACTTTTTGGACTTCATCTTTTTATAGCCTAGAAAAGTGTTTTTCGTTCTAGAATATCATAAAAGACATCTTCCTGGCCCATATTGCCTAAAAAAAAGTTGGAAAAATGGCCATTTTTGGACCAAAACCATGGGTTAACCCGTTTGGAAAAATGTCAATTTTTCGACTTTTGGACTTCATGTTTTTATAGCCTAGAAAGGTGTTTTTCGTTCTAGAATATCATAAAAGACATTTTCCTGGCCTATATTGCCTAAAAAAAAAGAAGTTGCAAAATGGCCATTTTTGGACCAAAACCATGGGTTAACCCCTTTGGAAAAATGTCAATTTTTCGACTTTTGACTTCATGTTTTTATAGCCTAGAAAGGTTTTTTTTCGTTCTATATGATCAGAAAAAACATTTTCCTTGCCTATTTTGCCTAAAAAAAAAGTTTGAAAAATGGCCATTTTTGGACCGAAACCATGTGTTAACCCCTTTGGTAAAATGTCAATTTTTCCACTTTTATGAACTTTATGTTTTTATAGCCTAGAAAGGTGTTTTTTCGTTCTAGAATATCATAAAAGACATTTTCCTGGCCTATATTGCCTAAAAAAAAAGTTGGAAAAATGGCCATTTTTGGACCAAAACCATGGGTTAACCCCTTTGGAAAAATGTCAATTTTTCGACTTTTTCGACTTCATGTTTTTGTAGCCTAGAAAGGTGTTTTTTCTTTCTAGAATATCATAAAAGACATTTTCCTGGCCTATATTGCCTAAAAAAAAAAAGTTGGAAAAATGGCTATTTTTGGACCAAAACCATGGGTTAACCCCTTTGTAAAAATGTCAATTTTTCGACTTTTTGGACTTCATGTTTTTATAGCCTAGAAAGGTGTTTTTTCGTTCTAGAATATCATAAAAGACATTTTCCTGGCTTATATTGCCTAAAAAAAAAAGTTGGAAGAATGGCCATTTTCGGACCAAAACCATGGGTTAACCCCTTTGGAAAAATGTCAATTTTTCGACTTTTTGGACTTCATCTTTTTATAGCCTAGAAAAGTGTTTTTTCGTTCTAGAATATCATAAAAGACATCTTCCTGGCCTATATTGCCTAAAAAAAAAAGTTCGAAAAATGGCCATTTTTGGACCAAAACCATGGGTTAACCCGTTTGGAAAAATGTCAATTTTTCGACTTTTTGGACTTCATGTTTTTATAGCCTAGAAAGGTGTTTTTTCGTTCTAGAATATCATAAAAGACATTTTCCTGGCCTATATTGCCTAAAAAAAAGAAGTTGCAAAAATGGCCATTTTTGGACCAAAACCATGGGTTAACCCCTTTGGAAAAATGTCAATTTTTCGACTTTTTGGACTTCATGTTTTTATAGCCTAGAAAGGTTTTTTTTCGTTCTAGAATATCATAAAAGACATTTTCCTGGCCTATATTGTCTAAAAAAAAGTTGGAAAAATGGCCATTTTGGACCAAAACCATGGGTTAACCCCTTGTAAAAATGTCAATTTTTCGACTTTTTTGACTTCATGTTTTTATAGCCTAGAAAGGTGTTTTTTCGTTCTAGAATATCATAAAAGACATTTTCCTGGCTTATATTGCCTAAAAAAAAAAAAAAGTTGGAAGAATGGCCATTTTCGGACCAAAACCATGGGTTAACCCCTTTGGAAAAAATGTCAATTTTTCGACTTTTGGACTTCATCTTTTATAGCCTAGAAAAGTGTTTTTCGTTCTAGAATATCATACAACACATCCTCCTGGCCTATAGTTTCTATTAAAAAAAAAAGTGGAAAAATGGCCATTTTTGGACCAAAACCATGGGTTAACCCGTTTGGAAAAATGTCAATTTTTCGACTTTTTGACTTCATGTTTTTATAGCCTAGAAAGGTGTTTTTCGTTCTAGAATATCATAAAAGACATTTTCCTGGCCTATATT